>CAEFZY010011625.1:0-12021 GCA_903066815.1 Brachyrhaphis roseni
TATATATATATATATATATATGGTTATGTGCTTACCATATATATATACATACACACACTACTTTCTACAGAGAGGACAAGCAGGGTGAGGTGAGATGAAAATTAAGCATAAGCAAAAGGAAATTAATCTTGCTTGTTTTTCATTGTCTACCAGCAGGAGGCAGTGGTGCTGAATAAGCCTAGCTGACTGCAGTGAATGCTGAATGAGACGAGGGAGGATTGTTCCAGGTTTGTGTCTTAATGTCCGATGCATGCATTAAAGGGGGCACGTTTACAGGAGTAATGATCTGACTGACCAGAGACAAAGACAATGACAGACATCTGGTGTGCGATAAGAATTTCAGGTGAGTTTTAAAAAAACTGTCTGCTACATTTCCTAAAAATATAAAAGCGGCTTGTTCTGACCTATTCTACTGTATCTCTAGCCATATGTTTAGGTTTGTTTTTCTACTGGAAGGCAAATTTCTGACCCGGTCTCAAATCTTTTGCAGCCTTTAACACTCGGAGTATTAAGATTCCCTGGTATTTAGCTTCACCCATCTTCCCAGGAAAAGAAATGATACTGCCACCACCATGTTTCACTCTGAGGACAGTAGCATCTCTTAAGGATAAGGCTGGTATAGCAGTAGCACAATACACTTCTCCCCTTTAATACTTTAACAAGCATGTTCTATCCATGTCTTTATTTACTCTATAACTATCTCTGTTTTAACACTTAGTTCAGCATTTTATGGGTATAACAGCAAGATGACACGTACATTATTATTATCTTTTGTAACTAAATGCTGGCTTTTTTAAATTTGCCACAGGGTTAATAACTTGTCTATCAAGCAAGAGTATTGCTGGCACACTCTAAAGATAGTTTGTACTGTACAGTTAATTAAAACAGATATATATATTATTATTTTATTTTTTTTTCAATTACCAGCAACCAGTATTCAATTGCACTTCTTAAAACTGTAAGAAATATGCTTAACAAGTGAACTGCGGTTCCCACCACTCCTACCTAATGAAGTGCAACAGAAAAATCTGCAAATTTGCAAATGTATTTTAATAAATACACACGATATGGATGGCCTGCTGTCTAGTGTGAGTATTTCCAAAACAATCTGCAATGAGTGCTTGCCCAATAACAGCTGGGAGGAAGCATCATGGGACTGTGATGGATGCATGAGCCTGTGATTGGACAGGATGGGCCACTTGTCATGTTTCTGCCAGAGGGTGGAAGACACTGCCAGTCTGGGTACTACCAGCCACCAGAGAAAAAAAGAGAAGTGTTAAAGCAAATTTGGCATCATGAATTGTAGTCACCACAACCACCATGAAAATACAAAGAAGATTACTTCTTATTAATCTACTGTGGTGTTTATTGGTATTTTACGTAAATTTATTGGTATTTTGACATAACCATCAGCAACAGTGTTCATTTATCAATCTGTTTAAGCTGAAATAGAACGAGATTACCCAGGTCCTAATAAAACGTTTCATACAGGAAATATTCATTGCTGATAAAACAAATGAATTTCACGCAGTTCTTGGTGAATCGTGACATACATTTTTGCTCTGACAGAAGCGAACCAATGCTATTTCTCTAGGGGGGACATGAATTAGCCAGGAGGGGTCAGACTTCTATAAATTAAGTAATTTTAAGCAAACTATTACGGTACTGGTAGGAAATATCCTGCAGGTGATTTTTCTATTTGCCATTAACTGACACATGCTAGGAGATAAAAGAAAAGTAAAAACAGAGTAAATAAAACAAGACTAAAACTTTTATTATGGCCATTGTGTTGACACTAAAACTATAAAACGTAGAACCAAATGAATACACTTTTAACTCCTAAGATATTTATTTTATTGTTCTCTTTCCAAACCCTTGCTATTCTTTAAAAAGGAGGTATGACATGATTTCTTGTTCCTTGAAGACATGTTCTCTCTCTTTCAAAAGCCTTCTTCAGTACTTATGTTTTGAGAGTTGATGGCCTACAAGGTGTTATTAGAAATGTTGCTAACAAGTCAGTGTGTTGTCCCTCCATCGTGAGCCTAGGGTGTTGTCACTTTGTGGAATGTTTCCTAACAAGTCTAACATGTGAGATGTGTTGGTTATCTAGGGGGAGGAAGAGGTAAGAAGAGTGCAACAGGTGTTTAGAAAAGCCTGCTGGGAGTTTTGCTTTTACTTTCCTGAGTACTAGTGACTATGTCCATTGAGCACGTTTTCTTATGGTTTATTAATTTAGTCCAGTATTGTCAAATGTGTTCTTTATTTTCTTCTTGGTTGCCATTGGATGACAACAATGTCAAATTTTGCCTGAGCCTCCTTTTTGTCCTCTGAACACCCAAATAAATAAATATTGTTTCTTGGTTTATTTTGCCTGCTCATGCCTCTTTTTTCATGTTTATTTGTTGCCCCGAGTGTGGTTGTCTTGGAGGTTCTCACCTTCGATGTATGAAGAAAAACTAAAAGTTACTCAGCACCAACTCAGCCACTACAGTGGACTTGCAGATATGAAGTCTGCTATCAGAAATCTGCTCATTGTGGAGGAACATAGTCCTGAGTTTTATCTTTCCCAGCATCTACATATTTGTATGCGTAGCAAACGAAACAGCTGACCTTGTTTTCATTATGTTTGGGCCATCATTGAATTTCCATAAGACAAAGACATAAGACAAATATTTGGGTTTATTCAAGTCCATCAAAAGCACAACCTTGAGGTTCTCCATTGCTAAATGTTGCTCCAAACAACATCATTGGAGCATCAACCAAAACTCCTGCATGCTCACAGGCTGCCCACGTTCCTGCCCAATGTCCACGCTCTACAATAGTAAGGAACAGACACCAATGGACACACATAACTTGGGTAGGACTGAACCAGACATTAAAGGGTTAGAGTGAGACTTGACAGTGGAGAAGGAGCTTATGTGAGCCGTGGCAGACATCAAGATCCTGTTCATACCTGTAAGGGTCTGTTCAGGGGAAAGTAGCTGTTCACTGTTCACCTCTGAGGGAAAACTACTCTGTAAAAAGCCAAAACTCAACCTGACAAGAGAGACCCCTCTAAAAGCAAAAAGGCAAGACCATTACTCTTTTTCTCTGCTCTTAATGGCTTTTCTTTTACTCTCTTTCCAACTCACTGTCATGAGGGAGGTTAAGCAGCAGGCACTGTATCTGGTGGAGCTTTTGTAGAAGGTAGACATATATATGACAAGGTGTTTGACATGATTTACATAAATTATGTACTCATAAGATATATAAATGCATTGTCAATTTTCACCTTAGCAACAGCTCTTTCCATGATTACAAAACTGAAACTGAAGGACATACTGTATGTTTTTTTTTTATGTAAATGTGTCAAATCTTAAATTCTTAATCTCTCTAAATAAATAAAGAAGCTGTTTTATGTGTGCCAAAAATATCTATCATACATTGAAGTCTCATTATAATAACACAACTCTACAGGTTTAATACAGTACACATAATGACTTTATTTAAACACTTTTCTTGCCATAAAGATGTTGGAGGCACAAAATTAAAAGTTAAATACACAAATGACAAATTTTGAATGGGATTTTATTTTTGTTTTTGTATGTAATTTTTTTGAAACATGTATATTTTCTAAAACTGTCGCTGTGTCCTGACAATAATATGAGACAAATAATCTATGAAAAAAATACATTGTTCCTGTGGTCCTTCTGTCATCTGCAGAAATATGTCACTCCTGTGCAGAAACAACGAATCAGACCCAAGAGGAGTAGCACTGTCAATCATGCTCATGTACGTGTGGCTCACACATTTCCCCTTATCCTCAGCTGTGCTGCAGTTCCTCCCCCACAGGAGAGCCTGCCATGCAGAAATCATAGGCTATTGATACTGGCCACTGATGATGGCGAATAAACAGTTTTTTTTTCTGTAAGGACAGGTTGTTTCTCCGCCATTGTGGCAAACTGGTAATTTACTCTTTTTTTTCTTTTTTCTTGACACTCTGCATGAAATTGGCAAGCCTAACATTTATTGAGCTGACATACAGCAAACCCTAAATAGAAATAATACATTATTGGCATTGTGGAATCAGTCCATGACACAACTAAAATGTGAGGTTCATACCAAAGTGCTTGTTCCTTTAGCAACTTCGCTCTTTTTTAAGACTGCATATACGTCATAGATGTGTGTCACTTTAGGAGTGACATAGGAACAGTCCTGAATGCCTCAACAATGAGTCATTAAAAAGTTATGTCACAACTACAGTTATTTTTAGCTAAAGCTAAAACTGATTAAACTGTATTTGGACCAACTAAAGAATGTGGCTAAAGTGATCATGAATGTTGACCATCAGAAAACATACAGGTGATGAGGTAAATAAGCTCTTGTTTTAGTCTAGTTTTAGACATGTATGTATCAGAATTTGTGATGTATGTATCAGAATCATACATCTGATCTCCAGTTTTTTTTGTTGTTTTTGTTTTTTAAAGTTTTGACAAGCTGATACTGATTTTGGCTGATTTGATAAGATTTTATTTCAGCCTGATGTACCTGCGTCACTGTCACATCATTAAAGTATAAGTAAACAATTCATCTTCATTGTGGTTAATAGATGAATTTGCTGCAAATGCTACATGTTGATGTAGGGAATGCTTTAAACTGATTTTCTTTTCTTTTTTATGGTGAATGAAGAGTGTCAAAAATGATTATGTCAAGTGATTCAGAACAAATCACTGACATCCAGGCTCTAAAATAAAATTTCAGTTGTTTTGTCTTTCCAGTCTTGCTTCTTTTAAAATCACAATTATAGAGGCTTGTTTCAGAAAATAAATTAAAACTAGTCCATAAATTTATTACATGTAGAGTTGAATATTGAGACTAATAATTATCAAGCATATCAAACATTTATTTAAAAGCCTGCTGCTGACTGAAAAAGCTGCAATGCTGATTAAAATTAAACAAGAAATACAAATATGGTTCTGAATGACAAAACACGATTCTCTCTTTAATAAGTTACAGTCCTATTTCCCACAAAGGTCTTCCTTCTACACTGCAGGGTTAGTTTCTGAAGCCCAGTCCAGAGGTGGTTAATTCAAATAAAAGTAAGTCATGTTTTGCACAATCATTTACACTTTTGCACTAAAACCTGTCCTATGTGATTATATCTCAGCTGGGTGTAGGGACGTCACAGGCTGTCAGTTGAACAATATACAAGACAGGAACAAATGCTTCAACTGCATTATTAATCATACATTAACATGGACATCTGACTGCAAAATCTTGTTTTGCCTTTTAACATTGATTTGAGAGAAGGAAAGCAGAACACACAAATACTAGATGACAACAAAGCTTATCACTAGCTCACATGCAAAATGGAAAATAAAGCCTAACCCCTTAACTGTCATGACGACACCGGTGGACCCATTAACTTACTTGTAAGCACTTTAAGAGTGACAGTTAAGGTTTAAAGAACTGCGAACAATGTCTGGTTGGGCATCGCCATCTTGAAATCCCCACTTCTCTGAGTGTTAACAGGAATGCCGTTATCTCGAGTGTGACATCAAGCCCAGCTCCCATGCAGCTCTGACTTCCTGCTTTTATCAGAAGGTCACTGAGTCATTTAGTTTGATCAGAGGTCAGAACATATATGCACATTCTGTACATAATTTTTAAAATGACCCTACACAGTTCCACATTTCTTTTAATCTAAATATGCTATTTTAATTACTGTACAGCATTTTTTTATATATTGTTACCTTTGTGTAAATCTCTTCTCTTTGACTGTTAGTTTGCTGCTAATACAATTTAATTTACCCACTGAAGGACAATTAAAGATTCTATTGATTTGTTTTTTTAAAGTAAATCTATGCTGTCATTTAGGTACATGGGAATGAAATGGTTTGTTTATTGGTCCAAAGTGACAGTACTAAGGGACTAACTGTGTAATAAACCAGCAATTAATTGAGCAATTAGTCAATAATATTACACAAACCAATAAAAAATAAATCTGTGAATCTTGATGAGAAAACCAGTAAAAGTGCTCAAAATCCCAAACAGGTTGGTCAGGTTATATTAGCATAGTCAGCTCTGACATACCTGTTAGACCAAAAGACACACCCTCTTTCCTCATGTGAGCCTTGACACATCAAGAATTTATTGTTCATACTGGCAGCGTCTGTGAAGGGAAAAGTATCTGTTCAAGGCTCACCCTTAAGGAAAACCTTCTCCACGGAAAGGCAAAATTTAAACTGACAAGAGAAAAAACTCTAAAAGCTAAAGGGTAAGACCATTACTCTTTTTTCTCCCTCTTAATGGCTTTTCTTTCACTTCCTTTCCAGCTCACTTTCATTGCTGAGGAGGGTTATGGGATTTCATTACTTATGATTGAAATCCGGTGAAGTTTTGAAAGCAAAAAGGTGCATTGAAAATGCCAGGATCCCCTCCGGATGCCAGCAATCTAATTTACTGTCAGCCTTAATAAATGAGGAGCCCACCAGATGGCATCGAATAAGTTGTTATTCCACCATCAGGGTTATCACTTAATATCTGATAATGTCTGTGGGGAGCAATTGTATCTGACAGTTAAAACAGAAGGCCTCAACCTCTGGCAGCAGGAGTGGTCGTGAGTGTGGAAGGATTGTTAATATGTCAAATCAATGTGACTTCACTCAATAAAGAGTTCATAAAAGAAATGGAGATGAGATTGGAGAACTAACCACTTGCTGCGGTGGGAAGATATTATTCTGTAATGAAACTGAAAAAATTAATTTTTACACGTCAGGGTGGAAACACAAACTTGAGGACAAATTTAAAAATTTTCCTCAGGTGTCAAACACGTCAAAAGTAAGTTCAGATGATGTCATCTGTTTTTTGAAGCAATTACATTTAGAGCAAGAGGAATGTTTATGACTTTTTATTGCTGGCAAAGTTGTGGCTGTACTCCTCATGGGGTTGTTTACATACAATTTATGGTAAGCTTCCATTGAGCTGGCGCATTACATATGCCTCGGGCAAACGTTAGCGATTGGGTAACATCAGATCCAATTGTTTAAGACTACAACAAAGTCCATGCCTCCAGTAAGCAATTGTTTATTAATAGCCAAGGGTCCAGGCGCTCTGAATGAAGCAAAGTGAGAAGAAGCTGTTTTTTACTTGGTAAGCACCAGCTAGTTTTCAAAGTGTGCTGTTGTGTAAAGCTTTTTTCTTTATTTATTTTTTGGATAGTCTATAATTAGAATTTGTAAGATCATATACATTTTCCTGGTTACAGGACAATGGTATTTTAAAAAAGATTTTGCAGAAAAACACAGAAAGATGCAAAATAAATATGAAGGCCAGAACAAATTGTTGTAGACCAAAACTACAATCTATAGTTTGACAGAAACAGATTCTGTAAAACTTCTGAGTCTTCTGTGGTTTTATCCCTCTTATTACTGGAGATAATCTCCTTTATCAGCTGATAATTACACACTCAATAGTTCAACCCAAAATAGTCCCAATATTATCAGGCAGTAAAAACACATGTTTATTGAAATAAAATAGCAGCTGCAATGTAGGATGCGGGCAGCTATGTGCTGGTGTGTATGGACTGATCAGGCATTATAAGAGACAATTTTGATGACTGACTGACTGAATGGGTCACAACATCTGCAAAACTGCAGCAATTACCAGATGACAGCTGTGGGTCAGGATCGCAGTAGTGATCCAAGGAAGAAACATGGCAAACCAGGATCAGGGTTCAAGCGTGTACGGTTTGATCTAACTGATGTGCTTCTGTAAAATTTAAAACTGTAAAAAATGGATGTGAGACTGGACAGCTGGAGACCAGTCAAGTACACATGCTTACCCCTCATTCATTTTTGAAAGCGTCAAAAATTTACTCTGAAATTTCAGAATTGGGTAATGGAACAATAAAAGAACACTTCATGGTCTGATGAACCTCTTTTGTAAAAGCGTCTCACTCGGGGAACATATTTCACCAAGACACATGATAGGAGACCATGTAGACCATTTCATGGAAGCAGCAATCCCTCATTGCTGTGGCCACTTTCAGCAGCATAATGTACATTGCCACAAGGCAAAAATGGTTCAGGAATGATTTGCAAAGTACAACAATGAGTTTGAGATGTTGTCTTGGCCTTCAAGTTCCTCAGATCTCAGTCATAAGAACCTTTGTGTGATCTGCTAAACCAGAGCTCAGCAACCTCTACAACAGTAATGGTGCTGGTGGCTCAGGAGGTAGGAGTTTGTGCAAGGCGCTTTGGAGTCCTCTGGACTAGATAAAGTACAGGCCATTTACATATAAGCAACAGAGCGGTCAATTTTTGCCTTCAGTTCAGCTAAGCAAATTTACTTTTCAGAACAAAATCACTTTTTATTAAACATCTGCAGTAGGAGATTTTAGACTTTTTTTTAAATTAAGAGCAACAGATGTACTGTAGTTTATTTTTGCTCTTCGAATGTATAATTTTTCTTCAGCGAGACATTAAATTTTTATACAAAATAACTTCAAAAATGTTATGCATATAACCTATGACAATTCTTCAGAAAGAAATATCTGCTAAGACGAAAGCATTTTTAAGTTGCCTTTACATTTAAATTTAATTTTAATTTGTGATTGCTTTTACCTGTGACAATACATAGACAGCAGCAGACTTCTTGTCAGGATGTCCTGTTTATTGCTCAGGAGACTGAACCATGTGTGACTTTGCTGCATGTTTATTTGCATGTAATGCGATTAAATGCCCTGCACTCCATCTCAGCCTGTCACCTGTCACTGCAAAATGTGGACCATCACAATCATAAGCAGTTTGTCTTAATTTAATGGTCATAAAATAATTCTAAAATAGAAATATAATTATAAAAACTGTATGAGAGCTATCAATTATAACCTATTAAACTTAAAGTGAAATTCTTTGTGCAAAAGTGACTGTGTTTCATGAACAAATTTTGAAACAACATTCACTCTGTCTAGTAGTTTAACCCTCATGGGACTCCTTAATGGTATATCAAAACAAAGAGCTCAAAAATTAGACACAGTATGCTCATGTTATTCTAGTGCCAGCCATTGTTCTTATGAAATTTAAGTGGATTTATCTTAAATAAAGCTGAATAATAGTTAAACCAACTCTAGAGTTTTGAATATGTTTCTTTGTTTGGACTAACACTATAGATCCTCATGAAGTAATATCTTGGCCTAGTTAAATCTTTGTGATAAGATTACATCTGTTTTGTTCCACCTGAGTTAGTGTTTCCAGCAGTGGAAGCAGGAAAAAAAACAAAAACAAAAACTGATCCCTCATGCAGCAAACAAGCAAATACCAGCACAGGAACTGGTTCGGCAGGAAAAACACACCCTGAGAACAGAGGGAGAGATGTTAGTGGATTTGGTTTAGATTTTAATACACTGTTATAAACAAGCCTGTTTCACATTCTTGTTCAAATCAGAACATTAACTCACTTTTTTCTATAACAGGGAAATTTACTGTTTCCCTTCATTGATTTTGTTTTTTTTTTTCTTTTTAAATAGATATTGTATCAAACTAAACAAGCATCATGGGACGAGGTGAGAGTGAGGGGTGGGAGGAAGAGCCAAAGACAACTCAGCCCAAGAGCCAACGGGACAAAAAGGAAAAAAGTTCAGAGGGTGGAGGCTGTCCAAAGTGCTGCTTGAAGACCAGGGACTGTCTGATGAGCCCAGAATGTGGCAGAGCACTGCAGATCTCCAGTGTTGTTGCCTTCTGTGGAATGTGTATTCGTGCATGGACGTGTAAGTCTGAACTTGAGGAATCCAAACAGTAGTGGGCTGTTGTGATGAATTCAACATAAAGAACAATAAAACAGGAATTTTGGTTATTTTGTGCTCTGATAACTCTCAAAATTGAATTTAATTTCTTTCTCTGAAGGCTTTAAAACAAGTAACCATGACATTTAATCACTGTGACTGTCTTTTAATTAATCTTTTCATCTTTGTTTTTTCACTCTCTATTTCAACTATTTGAAACCTTCTTCCCCCCCACATAATATTTAATTACTAATTTTTAATTGTTTTTTTTTTTATTACAGAATCATCAAGGCCTTCGGGACTTCTACGAACTATGAAGAATCCTTCAATCTTCTGATTAAAATATTTTACTGTACTCTAAAATGAAAAATGTTTAGCTTGACTCTTTACTTAGTTTTTATTAACTTCAGCAAATATTTAATATAAAAAATAAGTTAGCAGTATTTTTAAATAGGTAGGCCAGTTATTAAAAATGTCATACTTTTCCAAAATATTTGATTCATGTAGAAAGAGGGAAGTGTATTTGTATGTATGCAGTAAATAATGTTTTAATGTAGAAAGATGAAGTCAAGCTTGTTTGTATTTATTGTCATTTAGAGAATTACATGTCAGAAGTTCAAATGTATACAATAACTAATGTTAAAGTAACATTTTTTGCAGTTTATCTCCCTAAAAATTGGTCACATTTAAGAGATAAATAACATTCATATCGAAAAGCTGTTCAACAAAAATCATCTGACATTCATCAAGGCCTTCAAGTTGAAGGCTTTGGTTCAGTTTGCCCATTTTTAGAGACTGTCAATTTTATGAAAAAAAAAAAAACACATTTCCTTCCATTGGACCGTAAGCAGATAATAAAAAATATAAATCATTAGTTGGTTAATCTGATAAAATGTACAGATGATTGATAAAAAATTTTCTGTGGCAGTTTGCTCAATTTTGCATACAAAAATGGAGCCTAGGTGAAAATTCAAGCTGGGAGACTCGACCCAGCTTCTCCTCATCACCCAATCACCACGCCTCCGTCGCAGCCTATCAGGACCGAACCGCCGCAGGCTCCAGCCAATCGCTGCCCTAGGTCGCCTTCAAATGTTCAAGCTACCTTGGAGCCTACCTGCTCATCAGCCGTGCTTCGTCCCACTTCCTCCCCATCTCCACCTCCATCCTGACGGACGTCCTCCAGGATCCTTCCGCGCTCCCATCACCAGGCTCCGCTCCACCACCAGTTTTGGTCCCGGGAGAAGACTACTGCGAGCTCGCCCAAGCCGACCTCCTGCTCGCGGTGATTCTTGGCACACAGTCTTCTGCCGGGTCCGAGCGCCAAAGATCTTGTACCATTGAAATCTTTCAACTGCTATTTCTTCTCTTTGTGAGTCTCTCCAGATTGAAATGTCAGTTGTGAAAAAAAATTTAAAGGCAGGAAAATTGAAAATTTGAAGTTGTTTTACAGTACTAATAAGGTTGCATGTGTGGGTCAGGGTTATATCCTGTACAGAAAAGAACTCCAGCAACTATGAAGGACAGAGGTGGCATCATTTTGTGTGTGAATTTTGCTGCAGGAGGAACTGGTGCACTTCACAAAATAGATGACATCATGAGAAAAAGAGCTCCATATGCAAATATTGAACGTCTCAATATTTAGTAAATGCTGCAGACCTTTTATACAGAAAACTCTTAAAATTATATGTAGCTCGCCAAAAGCATATTAGTTTTCAGTATATGTTATTAGTGTATTTGTTAGATTCACTTGTCCTTATGTAGCTGCCTTCCTGTGTCCCACTGTGTCACCAAAGGCATCACAATACAGGGGTGACATTTAAGGCGGACAGATTAAGGCCTCTCTCCAATTAATTTCGCTTTCCTCTCCCTGCTAAATACACAATCAACCAAAGGCAAAATGTCACTGAAACAAACGAGGAGCCGCCGTGTGGCTGACAATTACCACCAAGCACCTCAGAAATGCCAATATGTTAAACTGGGAGCGATGTGTGAGATGAATGAGTACAAATGGCGATCCAGAGGCCTGGTGTTGCAGCCTTGCTGAAACAGGAATGCCTGCGGTCCTCGGCATTTTTATTTGGTAATGACAGCTGACAAGTCGATGCATAGGTCAAACGTTTCAAAGGTGTTGAACATAACATATCTGATAAATAGGATCACATCATTAGTAACCTGTTAACATCCACCCGCCAGAAGCCGCCAGAAGCTTATGCACAATTGTTTTACATTCCGAAATGCCAATGGTCACAAAAATAGTATAC
>CAEFZY010011626.1:0-19494 GCA_903066815.1 Brachyrhaphis roseni
TGGATGGATGGATGGATGGATGGATGGATGGATGGATGGATGGATGGATGGATGGATGGATGGATGGATGGATGGAATATATAGCATATCCACTGAACTATGATTCACAAGAAAGACCAGCTAAGCTGGTTTAGTGGCATCAATCTTTCTTTGGTTACCTAGCAACAACCTGCTAGGTAACAAGCAGTTTCCAGTTCCCCCACACCTCCCGACTTCAGTTACCTAGCGACAACTGCTGAGTACAGCACAACAGCAGTTTAAGGTTTTGCCACTGTCTCTCATAACTCATTAAAACTAAGAAAACAATGCGGTGAGGTGAAAGCTATGCATAAAACAGGAAAGTCACGCCACCAGTTTGGTAGTGATTTAGATATTTAAAACAAAAACTTTTTTATCAATTGTTATCAAAAGACAATTATTGATATCGACTAATATGAAACGCTTATATTGTGACAAGTTTTTCAGCCATAGTGTCCAACCCTAAGGCATTTCATTCCAAATTTGACAACGGGTAATTTAAAGTAATGCCAATAAATGACCATTTTCAGTTTGATATGCATGGCAACCATATTGGATTTTGAACTCAGCAATGTTTGAGGACCCCCATCTGTTTTAGAGCTGGAATTCTGATTTTAGAGGAAATTTTTTATGTATTTTAAAATAGGGGAAATCTAACTTGTAACTACAAAGAGAACGCCCTATTAATGTAGCACAAGCTTAATCAGAAATAAACTGTGGCAAGGTCGAACAAACAGTTTCTGATTGAAACGTTCACCAAATTTCACATGCATGGCGACTGCTTTTGAATCTGCTTGGTCTTTGTTCGTATTTCCAACTGGGAACAGTAAAAATCCGGCTTCTGTCTGGAAAGAGGCGGTTCCCATAAGCCTGGTCACTGAGCATTTTAATGAGACCCCCCCACCAACCCACCCACTGGTTCTGAACTTGGAACTGGAACACAGTTAAGTTGGTTTGAAGTCATTCCCAGATCCAAGCTGTGACAACGCCACCGGCAATGGTTCCCTGAGACGATCTCCACTGCACTTCCTGATGCAACAAACGTCAAGAGAGGGTAAACAACTCTTACTTTTATCTGTCGGTGCTTTTTTCTTTAGATTTACATCACAGTTAATTCCTTCTCAATAACCTGCAAAATGATACCATTGATTCCAACACTTCTTGATACAAACCAACCCAAATGCACAGACACTGGGCTATGTGGAGCTCTACTTTAATTATTTATGGGTTAATACTGCAGACTAAATCAGTAAGAAATGTTTCCGTTGCAGACTAAAGCAACAATTTGAGCAAAACAAAAATCAGAAACGGCTTGATTTTTACAAAACAGATGACCTCCAACTATTTCCCACGACAAGTGAATTATAACAGGCATGAACAGAAACAAACATTATGACCTTACTGAGTGTAAAACAAAGCTTTCCATCACATTTGCAGGCTAAAAAAACCCAAACTTCATTGTGAGTCCTCCAGTTTTAGCCCTGCGGCCATGAACAGTGGTTCTTTACAGGTCCAAAGCAAGGCGCATTAAGGCTTTAATAACTTCTCCAGACTTCAGAGCACAAGGTCACAAGCCTTTAAAAAACACCCATCACATGCCAGAGTGTTTAAACTGGCTTGTATCGGCTGAAGCCAGGACTCGGAAGTGATAATGAGCAGCATCAATTACGCAGTAATTAATTACACCTTTCAGGGTTTTTACAACGCCCAGACTTTAAGGTCTAAAATGCTCAAACTAAAAGTTAAACAAGAACAAACCAGGCCAGCTGGATATACATACTTACCTGTTTTGCAATTATAAGTGCAAAGCGAGATTTTTGTTGTTGTTGTTGTTATTTAGCACGCAGTTATAATTGAACGGTGTCGACGAGTTTGCGCATAAAAATGTCAAGAGCATCCAAAAACAAAAAGCAGATACATTTTCAGTAAAACTTGCCGTCTGTTGTCTGGTTTAAACTTTTTTTTTTCTTTAATAAAACACAATAAAAAAAGAGGAATTGAACTCACCGCTCCGGTTCAGCAGGAAGATATGAAGAAACAGAAACGCTCCTCGTAGGAAAGCCATGTCTTCTCTTCGCTCCTCTCTCCTATCCAGTCCAAACACAAACTGAACACAAGTGGAGTCGGTGTGGAAGAGAAGTTCGCCAGCAGCCCGGAGGAGACAAGAGGAGGAGGAGGAGAGAGGAAGAAGAAGAGGAGGGAGGAAAAGGGGAGGGACGCAATTAAGGTCCTGCCGGGGTCCTCCTCCTATTCCTGCATAATAATAAAAAAAAGCAGCTTATCTGTGTTTCTCCTGCTCCAAATTCACATTTCTTCTTGGAAGAAAGTCCTTAAGGTTGAGATTAAACATGGCTGCCTTATCGCGCCACACCTTTGAGGTCCCGCTGGCTGCATTCACACAACTTATTTCCTCCCATATCAGTTAGAGGTGGCGAGTCCTTTCAGGTCTAATTTTGCAGATGCAGAATATTTTATAAAAGAATAACAAAAAAAAAGACTTAGGGCCTCATATGGTTTATCTTTAAAGTGCAGACATTTAGTTTTGCACCTCAACCTCACAAAAATACACAGTTTTTATTTTTTAGTATATAAACACGGAGAAAGAGCGAAAAGGGGGTGAAATTAATTGTGGATAGAATCACAACATTCAAGTGGAGGCTGCTTTTTGTGGATGATGCAGTTCTGTTAGCTTCCTCGGATCATGACCTTTAGCGTTCACAATAGACTTATTACAGTGTTTTCACACCTATTCCAGAGTGACCACCAGGTGTGACTCGGTTTGACTGAGCACCACTACTGCAACATCTGTTACATTTTAACAGCTGACGAGGACTTTTCCAGTCCTCGCCTGTGGTGGTGCTGTACCAAGAAGAACTGAAGGAAACAACCTTGAAAACCTCTGAAGAAGACGCTGAGCAGAACTTTCTGTCAACAAAAATAAAGTGGCGTCAAATTTCAGCCCCTGAAGGATTTCTCTTTTGTCTTTGATAACAGACCACAAACCATTTCTTACGCTACGCGCTAGCGATAGGCTAACATCCCTACTTGGTTGTACTTACCCAGAATGCCCTGTGCTATATTCCACTTCTTGCTTTTGAAACAGTGTCCAGTCCACTTTGCATTCACCAGAGTTCAAATACTCTGGTGTGTAGTATTAAACCTTAACTTAGCGTTAAGTTTTAAGACTTAACACTAATCGTCAACCAAACCAACTTTATAGGCAGACCAGAGTTTGTTTATTTGATTACATGGCTATGTTAATTACCACATTTATCAATAGTTTCTATTACACCAGTCCTGTTTAGTCCACTTAGTTTATCTGCCTATGGAGGTCCGGTTCGTTTGGGGAGGTGTGAATGCACAATCAAACTGATGCAGACCAAAAAAAGTTAACTCTGGTCGACCTACAAACTCTGGTTGGTTGAAGTGAACTCTGATGCGGTTTGAATAAGAATGCCAAGCAGACCAGAGACCGTGAATTTAGATTCAAAATGGCTACATAAAAAAAATTTTGTTTGACCAACAAACACAATTTTTGGTTTGTTGGTCAAACGCCTGTTGGTCAAAACAACAGGCACATTATCTGTTATCAGATAATGCACCAGCGTAGTTCTTGTAGTGAGGTGGAAAAACTGGGTGGGTTTGTTGCTTTCATTCAAGAGCCAAAATGTCAGAGGTTTAAGACTGAACGCTAATCTGGGTGGTGGTTCTGGAAATGACCACTCCCAGAGCAAACAGAGCTGTGAGATCTGAAGTCAGTAGATACCGAGGTTCATCCATCCTGTGAAGAAGAGCAGATGACAAGCTGTGACATACCACCCTCTTGTTGTTTTCACAACAGTAAAACTCACAGCTGATTGTGATTGCTGAGATTTTTACCTAGTTCTTGTTTGTCTGAGACTTTCTGCTTGGAATTCAGCTAATTAAAGCTGAAAACTTCCTTACCAGTCACACTCCTAGAACATTTTCACATTTTGTCACGTTGCAACAACAAGCTATATACTTTGTTGAGATTTTGTACTACATCAGTAAATAGTAAAGCGTATTTTCTCAGACAAAAATGCAAAACTGTGTTGTACACTTATATTTAGCTCCTTCTAATTGAATTTTCACAAATAGAGTCTGGACTTTTCAGATGACACTTTATTAATACATGAACTTCACCTGCATGTAAATGTGTCTCGTTATAAATCCACCTGTGGTGTCAATAACTTTGAGGTTTCACACTCAGATTTTCATTTGTGAAAAGTTTGAAAACCATGCAGCTGTCATGTCGTTTACATTGAATTGGACCAAAGAGAAAGCTGATATCTGGGAGGATATGATGAAATAATGTTTTAATAAGAAAATCCTAAAAACAACCCATAAAAAAATAAACAGAAAGGGGCACACAGGGAGCTAACGGAGACCGAGAAACATGAGGCAAGTGGAAGAAATCAGTGAGGAGTGAGTGAAGGAAAGCAGGTTAAATACAGGGAGCTTGAACAACAGACAGATTTTTATTAGAGTCAGGGTCCAGCTGTGAAAAGCGAGCAGCTAGCAGACTGAGGGAGAGAGAGATGGCACAGAGGAGTAGGAGTAGGTTTACATCTTCTTTACACCAAAGAAGGTCTAAACAAACTGGGAAATAAACAACAACAAAGAATAGACTGATCAGAAGTATTAAAGCAGAAACAAAGACTGATCTAAATCACAACTAGGACAAATAAAACAAGAAATAACTGACGCCAAACACAGATGACAACTGATCAAAACTACAAACCCAGGAATAACCCAAAAAGCCAAACAAACCAAGTTCAGACAGCATCATTTTCCTTCCACCTAACATTTATACATCACTTTGTCTTAGTATGTGACATAAAAAATCAAAATAAGACATATCAAACTTGGTGGCTGTAACATAGAATTATGATAAAAGCTAACAAGGTATAAATACTTCTCCACAAAGTGTGGGATTTATGGTGCACGTCACCTAAATTCTGACTTGTTTAATGAACTGTGAATTATGTTTGGACTTTTGTACAAAAAGATCATTGAAACCATTCTATATAAATCGGACAGAAGGTTATTTGCGTGAAAATCCCAGTAGATAAGCCGGTTCTGAAATACTCAGACCAGTTGACCTGCACCACCAACAAAATCACATTCAAAGTCACTGAAATCTGCTTTCTTCCCCATTTCTGATGCTTGGTTTGAACTCCATCGTGCCCGGATGATTAAAGGCATTTAGGTTTGTTTTTGTTAGTGAATTTCACGTCTTAGACCGTTACCTCCCAGTGCTTGATCATCCTAATTCTGAGAATTTTCCTGGGCCATTTTCTTTAAATTTATCTACTAAATACACTGAAATTTATTTTTTTTTTAAGATTGTTTTTTTTCCCCCATATTTCCCCTATTACTTATTAGACTTAAATGCATGGTTATAAATGAGCCAACATAACTCTTCTGATAACTAAGTGGGCCATAGCAACCAGTGAAATATCACTTCTCCAGCTCGCCTAAGGTTTCCTCATCTGAAAGAGCATACATCACATTATCATCAAAAGTTGGGGGTTTAGACGAGCCACGATGGCACAAGAAATATAGTGTTAAAACAAGATTGGTCCAGACTTGGAAAAAATGGAAGCAGTGAACATGTAACATGAGCAGGTTTGTGGTGTTTTTATCAGTGACTAAATGGGGTCACCTTGGATAACAGCTGCAGGAGAAAAAAAAAAGCTCGTAGGAGTTCATCACCCGGCTTGCCTGTCTTCATCACATGTGGACACTAGATTAGAGGAGATATGCAGATGGGAATCCTTTGGTTAGGGAACAATAACTGCTGGTTATCGGGTTACAGAAGATGACCGCCATGCACACCTCAGGAAAGTCGTTGGATGAAACCTTGAAAAAATTGTATGCGATGTCAACAAATAAAATACTAAAAATAAACTACGTGAAATATTTTTACTGTTCTCTCGGACTCCAAGATACATCGCCAAAATAAATCTTATGTAATAGAATTCAGCTAAATAAATCATAAATAATATATTTGTAGAAGCATCCATAAAAAGCATACAGCTACTTGTAAATTCTGCAGTGCCTCACTTTCAGACATCCAACTTTTATTACCACTTAGAAAGGAAGAACAAAGAAAAGTAAACTATGTGTAAGTGATATTAGCAACACTAGCTAGCCAGCTAACATTAGCAATCTGCCTCTGCATCAAAAATCTTTACCATGTTCTCACACAAAGAGGTTTAGTCAATATTAGCTATACATATTAAGTTAGCTATTCGCATACAGTAAATACTGCATGTTTTGGAGCACTAGCTTCCATTTCTTGACAGCTGTTTACTACTTAGCTAGATCCACAAGCTAATGTAAGCTAATGTAGTTAATGTATTCAGGGAAGTAAGCAAATGTAGTATTAACTTTGAGCAATTTAGGGGACAGGGTATTTGATGTCAACTTCTACCAAAGTTTGATTTTTGCTCATGATTATGTATGAATTTGTGGGTGCTTTTATAGGAATGTGGGTCTTTCAGATTAATTTTAGAAACACTTGATCATATTCTACATCTTTTGTTTGTTTTTTTTATAGAGTGAGGCGCTGGTCTAGCAGCAAAAGTAGCATTATGTCGCACCTATTTAGAGAAATCCAACTTTTAATGTTCGTATGTCTAATCAGTAGGAAAACATGACACAAAGTCCAGTACTGGCCTCAAGTGACACACCAAAGTAGAACATAAAAGAAGCTGCATTTTCATCACAAATGTGCACAAAACATTGTCGATGGTCCGCTAATGTTGGAAAAAACATAATTTCGTAATGGAGGTGTTTCCATTAAATAAGAAACTCAATCAAAATCACACATGAATAAGTATGTTTATGCTATAAGTAATTAAAAACAAGCTGTGCCATTATCTTTCTACCATTTCCGCTTATCTTTGTTGCTTCTACCAGTGGTAACATCTGGTTGTGGATCACATGACTCATGTGATACAAAAAAAAGTGTTTCCATCGCAGTTTTGCAAAATACACTGATTTTAATACAGCCTGAAAACCACCTCTTCCCAGCGCAAAAACCTTTTAATGAAGGAAGGTTTACATTATGTTTCCATTAAGCAAATTGAAACATAATTCCTGTTTGCACAATTTTATGTTCAATAGAAATGCAACCAGAGGGACAAAATGCTCTGGATGATATGTGTAAAGAAGGATGCTTGTATCATTTATGACATTTCCATAATTTGATTTTTAACATAAATTAGTACTTCGAGACTTGACAAAGTGAAAGTCGTTCGATTTGTATTGAAGTCAAACTAAGCTATCGAATCACAGTTTAGTTTATTCATTTTGTTGTAAACCACAGACTATGTTTGAGCTTTATGAGCCCTTTCACTGACTGGAAACCTTTCAGATTTAGCAAGATTGATGACCACAAGTCAGTGTGTGCCTCACAGACCAACCCCCATCTCTTCATCATATATGAAGGTAACATGTATATGAATCATTACCCAATCAGCTTTTGTCAACTCCAAAATAATCCCAAAGAAAGCCTGGGGCTGCAAAGAGGACAGCAGCCGGTGCATATGTGCCAAAGTGTATCTAGCGCTGCATATGAGGGAATATTTGGTTTGGAAATAAGCCAGCTTCTCTGCAGGAAGCCTTCCTGCACTTCTATCTACCTCTTACTCAAGAGATGGTTTTTAACAGGCTCCCCCGAAAGGAGCTTTTTCAACCCCTCTGCCCACACATTTTCTCTTAAAAAAAAAATAAATCACAAGCTCTCTCTCCACCAGCTCTATTCCCTTCAGCATAAACTCTGCCCTAGTTAGCCACATTACTCAGGCTTACCTCCTCTGAACTCAAAGCATTGTCAGTGAAATTTAAAACATCTTTATGTAATTCTTCTTGAATATGCATAATTTATCATGTTGGAAAATATTTCATTGTGATTTTGATTTTCTTTCCAACAAGATTTCTTTTTTCCTCGTGTCCACAGGAAGGTGAAAAAGTATTCGAACCCCTGGAACCTTTTCACATTTTAAACACAAACATTATAACTCACTGGAACTATATTATGTGTAAATCAAACTAACTAAAACATACTTAATTTAGAGATATAATATACTTTGTTTTTGTGTTTATGGATCTATTTATTAGCCTTTCGATCTGATGTGAATTTTTTTCCCCCCACACAAGCAGTTTACTTCAGCTGTGGGTTACAACTCTATACTGCTGGTGGCGCTTACGCTAGTCTGCAAAATGGCGAAAAGTTGAGAGAAAACACCAGAGTCATGTGGTTGCTCAACAATAATCAAATCCATTTTTTGAAAGTTGTATTTTCTGTTGAGTATTTGTTACCAAAATCAATGTACATAATCACAATACAATACTCTGTCCTTTTTGAATTCTGTGCCTAAAAGTGAACTAAAGTATGAAAAACTTCTAACATAACTAATAAAACCTACACAGTATTTTAGTTATAAAAACTAGCAAACACACTCTAAACATGAATAAAACTAAATTATAATGAAAAACCCATTATTGTAACTTTGGTGCGCGCTCGTTCCAAACTAATAAGAAATCAGAAAAAACACCTTTCAGGTGCCATAATCAGTCAGTAAAATCTAAGTGGAACAACAATAACATTTCTGAGGAGTCGGTATGCGTGGAACCAGAGCTAACAGCTGGTCAGAAACAGGAAGTGCAGAGCGGTCACCTGTTAACGTCCTGCCTTTTATCGCCCCCATAGAGATTAGTCTCCACACATGGTGTACAGCCACGCACAATATCCTTTCTATGAACATTTTAAATCCATCAACAGAAACAGAATGTCTGCAGAGTCGTGACAGCAGATTATCTGGACCATCACTCAACCTTTTCGTTTTGCTTTGGTGCCCTCTGAGCCGCGGTCAGCGTTGTTTCGGCTCTGTTTCCTCGGGAGTGGAAACTCACAGACCGCCATGTGCTGCGCCTGCAACAGATGGTATGACCTGCTACTTCTCCTCACCTGCCATGCAAGAACAAGTCCACCAGGAGAGCATAACGAACCGAAGGTTCGCAGGAACCATGTGCTGCCATAACTCAACTGTGGCTCCCTGTTCACAGGTCCACTTCATCTGGATTGATATTATTTGACCAAAAACAGCCCTGTTTTAAACATTTAGTCTCTTTTTTTTTTAGCATTTATTCTGCTCTTGGCCACATTCCAAGATCTGAATCTTCTTTGCAGATAAAATTACTGCATTTATTGCAGGATACTTTATTCTGTGTGACAAACAAGGCAGAAAGTAAAGACATATTTTCACAGCAATCATAAAACATACTCTGTAACTCTCAGTAAATGCAGGACAGTTCTAGGCAGGAGGTTACATATAATCATCATCATCATCATCACAAACCTGACCCAGTTACGCCAGTTCTGTCAAGAAAGGTGGGGAATACCAGGAAATGCATGCAAGCTTCTGATTTTAAAGGAAATTATTCTGGGATTTAGCAAATAGAAATAATGTTGATAATTCTAAATGACCTTAAACAGGAAAAATTGTATGCTGCAAATAAAAAGAATTGTTCAAATACTTAGTTTAAAGCTAAATAATTTATGCTCAATGTGAGTCAGAGAAATCATCTGACCTCAGCTGTAAATGCTGGGTGCAGCTTTCAAGTCAGAAACAAAACAGAGCTTTACAGAAAATAAGGGTGCTGTGATATTGCAGCAAAACTCTATATTTTTCTTTTTAATCCACAGTTCACAGAGTTAAAGGGAGGGTGGCACAAATTACTCTGCCCCTTGGAAGTGAAATCTGTTTCACATAAGGGTGAAAAGAAAGCTGAGGACTTGTGTGAAAACGTCTTTGAAGTGGGCAGAAATCCCAAACCTCATCTGAAATTCCTCTTTTCCCTCAGTAGGAGAGCTTTGGAGGAAGGCAGGAAAAAAATGACAATTCCCCACTGCCGAACCCCTCTCTCCTGCTCCACTTTAAATCAACTATGCCTCTTTGTTATATTCTTTGCCTTCACCAATTTTTTTTTTTTGATCTCGCCTCTTTTCATTTCAATCATCTCTACTGATTAGATTAAGAGCAGAAAGGAAAAGAAGAAGTCAGAGGGAGATATTATGTGTCCAGTATGACAGGTCAGGGAGTCAAAGGGAAGATTTAAAGCGTTTTCAATGCAGCTAAATCTGTCATGAGACAGACAATACTCCTATTCCTGTCAGCATACTGTAGCAAATATTAGTGTGTCAGATTCCTTGCAAGACTGTCACCTGAGTATTTCTCAAGCAACTCTTGAGAGATACTTGTGTGATATGAGTTATGACAACATTTGATTTCACTTTGGGATAGCTACAATAATTTTGAACTGAATTGAATAGAACTGAACTGAACTGTGACTTTGGGTACATTAAAATGTTATCTTTGAGTTGCTCCCCAAAAGAGCTTCTACTGCTGAGTAAAGCTTTGTTTACACACAATTTAGGATTTTATAAAGAAAACATTTTGTCTATTTGTGAGGATGTGTTTTCAATCATCAAATTTTTTTTATCAATTAATGAATATTTAAACGGGTAAAATAAATAAATAAATTTATAAATTTATTAATTAATTAATTAATAAAAAACTACAGTGGTGGACATTGCTAACTAAACAATAAATTGCGCTAAGTAAGTCAGAAACAATCTGATATTTAAAGGTTTTAAACGCAAAAAATGACATCTTTTATGTTTTTACTCATTCCTTTTTCTTACAGCAAAACATCATGAGATCATGGAAAGATGGAGAGAATAATTCAGAAGGTCTTATTTCTGAACCTGACCACAGTGACTTCCCTCCGCTGAAATGTGGGTTTGCTGTGGGGAAGCAGCTGTGGTTAAAGATAGAGTTAAAGAAAAGACTTACATTCATCATTTCACGTGTTTTTATAAGGCTTCAGGCTCCTTTCATCAACATAAGGAACCCAGCAAAGCTTGGTCATTTAAAAACAGGAACTCCACAAATGTAAAATATATTTCATAGCATAAATGCAAAAAAATAAAATACAAAAAACTGTAGAAGCTGCAAAAAAAGAAAAAAACAAGCGGATTTTAAATTGTGATTTTAAATTCAAAGTCTAAGTAACTCAGTCCAATTATAACACAATAAACACTTTTCACAAACTCTGGATCAGGAATCCAGACTTTGTGAAAAGATGTTTTCCTTCTAATTACATCAATGTGTAATATTTTATACCTCAAATGTACAACAGATGTATATTTTTGCAGTCTCAAGGGTGGTGTATATGCACGACATAAAATAAAAAATAAAAAAAAGAGGAGCAAATTTCTGCCAAAAATTGCAAAATCTTTTGATTAATCTCAGAATTTTTTTTAGAAAAGACATGGAAACTTCTGAGTTTGAAAAGTCAAAAATTTGCTTGAAAAACAGAAATTTTGAGATTAATCAAATACATTTTCTAGAAAAAAACAAGAAAATTTCAGTTTCAAAAGTAGAAAATGTTTGAATTTTTGAAAAAAATTTAGAACTCAGAAATTTCCACAGGTTTCAAGAACATTTCCCAAATTAATCAAAAAAATTTTTAAAGGCTTTTGGCAGAAATGTACTCTTCTTTTTCTATCTACAGTGGCCCTGACACGTTGCCGTAGACGTCAGTATTCGACTGAAGAGGCTTTAACGTGTTTAAACAGCAGAGGTAAAGACTAGGGCAGCGAATTAAATCATGCACTGGCACAAAGGGGAAAGAAAACTGAGGCAGAACATTGCAGTTTATCATCATCATGTGTGAATAGCCTGAGGTGAGGCTACACACTGGCTGCTCGGCTCACACAGATTGGGGGGCCAGAGTGTTTCTCCACAGGAGTGCCAGACGAAGTCAGGGACTGGTGATCTGGACAGACTGACAGGGGAGTGAGGAGCCATTCACAAAATCTGCAGAAGAAGCAAACAAGATAGATAAAGAAATTATTAATAAATCTGTTTGCTACATAAGGAGAAATAATCCCACTCTTAAAGGGAAATATTCAGCAATCATACATATGAATTTGACAGAAAAATAGCAAACAGAAAACAGCTGCTAACGTAAAGTTTCGCTATTGACTCACTGAAAAACAGTCAAATATGTCACAGTATTTAGACTACATTGAAATGAGTGGGTAAAGGAAATTGTATAACTACTTGCTTAGCACAGTAAATGAGACAAGCATTTTGCTTAGGTATGAATCAGTAGAAGGTGTTGGTATGATGATTTATTGTTAGATTAACAATAAATAGTCCAGTAGATTTGGTTTGATTGGGGATCAAAATGGTAACATTTGTTACATTTCCAGCCAAACCCTTTGAAAAACCTGTTCCCCTCCTCGCCTGTGGTGGTGCTAAACGACATGAAACCTCTGAAGAAGACAATGAGCACAACTTCCTTCTTTACAGAAGTGAAGAAAGTGGAGTGGCATCAGAATTTAATGTTTGTAGGTAAAAGACCATGAGTCATTTCTCCCGTTAGCGCGAGGCTAGTGCATTTGTTTTGGTTGTATTTACCCAGAATGACCTGCACTTTAGTCTGATTCCTGCTCTAGGAGCAGCCTCCAGTCCACTTGGTGTTCACATATGCATGAACACCACATCAGAGTTCACTTCAACTCCACCGAGACCGAGGTTTCGGTGGACCAGAGCTTGCTTTTGTGGTCGGTGTCAGAGTTTGAATACACACAATGTCTCCTGGTCTTTTGCTAACAACCACTAAGATTTGACAACATTCAACTTATTTACACTTTGTGAAGAAGGAGGTTGTCGTCTTCAGAGTTTCTCATGTCGTTTCCTTCAGTGGTTGTTGGTGCAGTACCACCTGCTGGCACTGGCAGGGTGCTCACCTTTCTGAAAATGGTTTCAGGTTTCTAGGTATTTGGGTTGAATGTTTTCAATTTTGTTGGTTTAGATAAAGTTTTGAGTGTAATCTAAACAACAAAAGTGAGAACTTTCTTCAAAAATCCTTGCTCTTTTCACCCAAGTTTAATGACTGGGTTACCAGAAAAAGTCCAATAATTTTAAATAAAAGTAAAAAACATAGCTAATATAAAGTAAAAATACTTTCAGTGTTACTGAACATTTTCTATTTAAGAAGATCTCATCCTAGGAATGTATAAAAAGGAAAAAGTGCTGTTTAATCTGCAGTTGAGGGGCCTCATAAACTTATGCCAAGGGCCACAAATGGCCCCCGGCCCACAGTATGAACACCTCTAGATGCCTTAGTAAAGTGATCAGAGGAGGATGAATGAGGAACGAACTGCCGCCGGCTGATTAAGAGCTGCTCTGACTAAATTTTGATTCACTACATTTTGGAACAATCTGCCACCTGAGACCCCAGGACTGTTTCACCAAGTGTGTGTGTGTGCGTAGGTGTGTGTGCGTATGTGTGTGTTGCTCTGATCCGACCCATCCCCCCTTCCGCCTCCCTCCCTCTGTGCCCTCAATGCTGAGGTGTGCCGCAGTGATTCATTAGCTCATTAAGGCGTCTTATCGCCATGGCAACAATCTTTCAGGAGGGTCACCGGGAACATGACGACTTCCTTCAGGGCAAAACCTGTCATAGAATGTGATCAGCAGCAGGAGACGCAGTTGCCCCCAGTTGGAACCTCTGGTTTACAGAAGGAGCAGAAAGACGAGAGATTAACCAGATTCTGGAGAACCGGGTCATTTTGCTGCAGATGCTCAACCAGCCGGGCCAAAAAGGCCAGAGGAGGGCAGAGGAACTATTTCAGGATTGCCGGATCTATCTGACAACTCAGAAATTTCATTTTTTTTTCTAGAAAATTAATTTTAAAAAATTTGGAGCTTTTTGCTGGAAATTTAATCCTCCATTTGTGTTTTTTCATCTACAATGGTCCTAACACGCCGCCGTATAAAAGCACTCTTAACTCCATAAACACTAAGTGAAACATTTTATAGATTAATTACATAAAAAGTGATGTTTTGGCTCCACTATGCCTCATTCTAAGGGATTAGCTTGTTCTCTGTAGTTTTCCTGCTGTATAATTGGGTTGCTGGAGGTCAAACTGACCCCTTCCCCTCACTTTTTTCTCTTAATACTCTCCAATTTGCATTATTTGTCATTATTCCAGCTGTTCACTTGACGTTTTCCCTCAGTTTTGATGGTGGCATTTGACAAAAAGTACTGTTAATTGCTTGTTTCATAACTAATCGCTGTATTATGGTGTGAAGCACTTTGCAATGCCTTGTTGCTGAAATGAGCTAAACAAATACATTTACCTGACAAAGAAAGAGTTTTTCCTCTCCGCTGTCATTTTATTGACAGAAAACTTTTAAAACTAATTTGAATCATAAACTGAGCTTAATGAACTGTCTGGATCAACACTCATGTTAAACTTCTCTCACCGTTTCAAACCTGCAGAACCCAGATATGAAATATAAACAACGTCTCCATCAGACCCGGTGACAGACCTTTTAACAGCTCTCATATAAGAAGAGATCCAGTTTCTGCGTTATCCTCTAAAAGCTGTGCTACAAGAGCCTGATTGATCTCCCGTGAAGCCGACCCCCTGTGTGTGACTGACAGCTCCAAGTGCTGTCGCTAACACCATTAACCCCAAACCGATAAATCAGCCGATCACATTAAAACGTCCAGCGCGCTGCATTCCCTAAGGTGGCAGATACTCACAGCCCACTGCTGTGTTTAAAATGTAGATTGAGGTTAATTTCAGTTCAGGTCTCGTAGGTTTTCTCCTCCTGTTAGGAACTGTTAATAATAAATACAGATAATAAAGTTTAAATGATTTAAAGTTTACTATTGGAAGAAGTCTCACTGCTATGTGCCATCAAAGGGACCATTGTCCCCACTGGTCTTTATGGATAAATCTTGGCTTTATGCTTTCCACTCTGTGAAACTATACTGTATTTAAAACAAAAACAAAGAAAAAACCCCCAGTAAAACTAGCTAAACTGAAATTTCTTGAGCATTATTAGAAATTTTGTATTCTCTCTACCCAATTTTCTTTCCTCTGTTCTAATCATTTTCTTTCCCTCTATACTTTTTTCCCCACTTTTCCCCTTTTCTTTATTTCTCCTTATTGTATCCATTACATTTGAAATAAACCAAAGCAATTTCTAATAAAGTTATATTTCAGCAACGTAGCGTTCTGCACAATTCAGAGTTCTGCACTGCTGGACAGAACCCACTAATGAAATAGAAAACCATAAACCAAAACCAAGTCTACTGTGTTTTATTATTTTGCACATAGAATATATTTAAAACACCTACAAACCCCCCAAAATTCCCAGTAAAACAAAAAACTATACTTCCTTGAGCATCAGACATCTTTTTTTACTCAAATCTGAATAATTACTTGCGATATCACATTTATTTACCTACTTAAACTTGTGTGCTATTTCTAATTTTGCCATTAAATTCTGGGATTCATTTGTCTGTATTTGCTCTTTTATGATGTAAAGTTACTGTTCATGCAGGCTGCTGTGTCATTCAGTCACACGCAGCCTTTTCCATTTCAAACGATGCTTTATTGCTGTGATGTGTTGCTCACAATCCATTTTTGCCGTCCTCTGCGTTCACCACAGACAGCTGTGACACATCAGTGGCTGCTGTGGTTTTCATTGTCCACACTGGTCATTATGGAGAGTCCTGCAGCTGCCAGCCATTTACTGTTCTCTCATTGTTTCTGCTTTGCAGAGTGAGTAATGCTGCAGCAGCAATCTGTAATTTTGACTTAATTTAGCAGCAGTATCTGTCCAGCCTGCATGGCCTCAGCAGTAAGATGGAATTTTGAACTTTTCTGGTTATTTCAGGAAAAATAAACTTTACATCCAGCACTACTGAAGGAGTTTAGAGTCTTTGTGTAGCAAAGTGGATTGATCTGAAGGCTGAACTTTTCTCTGACTGATGCATTTCTTTCCCAGCTGTAATAGCTTTGGACTCCTGGATAGTATTTGTGGTTTAGTCACAATGTTTTTCCTTCCTCAACAATGCTTTACCAGTCCCACAGAATTTATTCAACAGCGACGTCCTTGAACATGGGGAACAGTGAGCCCTTCTTCCGCTCTGCCCAATAACCGCGTCTTGCCCAGAGCGGGACAACTCTGCAAATATTGACTCTGGTGCCGATAAGATTTGCTGTAATAATCACATTTCAAACCATGTTCCTGGTGAACTCTCCTGACCTGCCCTCTGGGAAAGAAAGAAATGTCTTGATATTCAGAGAGGTTAACCAATATTATTTTGGGGTTAAATTTATGTATTAATTATATTCTGAAATATCCAGTTAAGTCAGCTCATTGAAAGTAGAGATTTGAGTTTACATTAGCAAGTATCTGTTAAATTCAATCATATCCGATCACCTTCCCTAGAAAAATCCAATTTTAAATTTGATTTTAACAATTCAGTGAAATCCCATGCTGAAAAACAAACTCGTCACACTGAAGTGCCACAAACATCTACAGAGTAAATAGAGCAGTTACATTTTGATTTGCATCTTTTTAAGGTGATGAAAGTTGTCCTAAAAGTTGTCTAAAAGCTCAAAGTTTGAGATTAATCTCAGAAATATTCTGGAGAAAAACAAGAAAATTTCTCATTTGCAAAAGTAAAAAAATATATAGAAAAAAAAAATCTGTGACTGAATAGTGGAAAATTAACTAGAAAAAAAAAATTGAGATTAATCACAGAAAATTTCTACAAAAATGTGAAATTTTTGTAGGAAAAGCGGGGCTTCGTCATGACCACCAGAGGGAGCTCATTTAAATATGAGATAAAAAATTTCTCATATTTTTTTCAAGCAAACTTGAAAAAAAATATGAGAAATTTTTTATCTTAGAAATTTTCTAGAAAAAAACTTGAACATGTCTAATGACCAGAAAATATCAGAAGTCAAAAACTTTTGACTTTTCTGAATTTGAAAAGTTGAACATTTTTGACTTTCGAAACTTAGAAATGTCCAAGTTTTTTTTTTTCTAGAAAATTTCTGAGATTAACCTCAAAATTTCAAAGTTTTTTCGCAAATTTTGGACTTTTCAAACTCAGAAATTTCCACCCTTTTTCTAGAAAATTTCAGAGCTCCCTCTCAAAATTTCTTAGTTTTTCTCGAAAAGTTTTGAGCTCAGGAATTTCCAAGCTTTTGGCAGAAATGTACTCCTCCTAATATGCCGGAAGACATTTGATCATGACTGAAAAATCTGAATTAGAAAAAAATCTGTTAAAGGAAAAAGCACTGTAAATAATTTTCATGCATTCTGATGTTTATCTGTTTCCGCCATGTTCCACAGGAGGAGCGGTTCATCAGGTATGACCTCCGGTAACACAGCGGAGCCTCATTTGTGTCTATTTAAAGCCTGTGTTGTTTGCCTGCGCTCTCGCAGCAGCCTTGTTTTATTTGCTTGTTTACACCTCGGCTCAGCGTGGGCGCGCGCCCGGATTTAAAAGTGAAATGGTAACCAGGGGAAACTGGAAATAGCGGTGACCAGCGGGCATCGACAATGGAAGCAGTAAAACCAACAATGAGGCGGGTAAAGGCAGCTGGAGGAGGCAGAGAGAAACAACAGACAGTGGACAGGAAGCTTTTCAGCAGAGAAACGGAGGAAGATACGGGATATTTCAACCCTGTCACGTGAACAATGTGGGGATTTCAGCTGCTCCTATAAACTCATCATCTATCAGATTTATATCTGCAGGATCTGTGTGGGGGCATCCTCTCTTCTTCTCTCCACTGAAAAGCATCAGATCTATAAATTGTAGAGATTTTGGATGTGTGTTGTTTGCCTACAGAGTGAAGAGCTTTCTGTGTTATCTATGGGAAAATGAGTTTAATGACCTCAGGACAGCATTACATTACACACAAAGAATGTGCTGATAGTGAGTTAGAGTCTGCAAATTTCACAGTCTGCAGGCAAGACTATTAACTTTAATTAGATTTTAATGAAGTTACATCCCAGGCAGAGACAGAAGTGAAAAAGGATTTTGGGGCGTGGTCTTTACAGAAATTTTATTTCAACAATTACAGTTAAAATGGGATATTTACATACATACATATGTACTTTTTCAATAACTGTCTGACTGTACATAAGAATTGTACAGTTTTCTGTCTGTTTGTATGTGTTTAGACTTTTAGCTTCATTCATGTTCCTGTTTTGTTTCTCGACTGTTTTTTATTATCTTGCCATTTCAGTTTTTTCCTTGCGTTAATATATTTTTATTCGCTGCGTTTCTGTTACAAATGTACAGAAAACATTGTCTATATTCTGCTAATGTTGAACCCACGCCCCTCCCCCCCACACACACACACACAATTTTGCAATTGGGCTTTTTCCATTAATCAGGAAATGCTAATAAAATTACACATAAGATTTTCCTCACGATAAGTGATTAAAAACATGTTGTGTCGCCGTTCTCCAACCACTTCCTGTCATCTTCTTCAACGTTTCCAGCAGGAGTAACATCCGGTTGTTGATCACGACTTTTGTGATTCAAAAAACATGTTTCCATTGTAGTTTGGCAAAATACACTAATATTGATACCGCTTAGAAATGAAAAAGACATTTAAATTGTAACAATCTGTGTTTACATGTCATGAATGAAACTCCATTTCCTTTGAAAAACTAGCATTTTGACCCAAAGTCAAATTGTTCAGACAAATGCAAAAACTGTTTCATGCAGAAATTGGTCTCAGATGTTTTCATCCAATTCAGTCCAAAGTCTAAATTTCTGCCGTATCTCAATTGGTTTCCTCAGGAATAGTTTTTGCAAAGAATGATGCAGAAAGTCTTCCAGAAACTATGGATGGAAATCCTCCTGTGGGTCACAGTCGCCTGCTGGGTGTGTAATTGTTCAGTGGTCATGCTGTACCTGACTACTGAGCGCTCTGCAGGAGGCGTTTATTCTGCACAGTGCTGGGTGACTGCAGCCACTCAGATGTAGGACAAGATGTGTGGTGAATAATTTTTCTTTAGTTCAAACCAAATTGGCCATCTGGCCTCCAAGAAGCCCCAGTGTGTGTGGGAGCGAACCTTTTGACCCAGTTCATTGTTCGTTCTGTGTCCCGCAGGGCCAAATATTTTATCCATGTGGGTCAAGGACGTTACGGGATGCTGCTGTGTGTGGCGGTGTGAGAAGGTGCAGACGCCTTGCACAGGCAGGTGACAATTAAAAGTTTACACTCCTCATTAGTGGGGTTTTGTGGGGAAATTGTAAGCAGTCAGTATCATAATTCAAGACTTGTCACATGACGCGTGTTATCGTTACCTCCTCTTATAGCACGTCATTTAGATCAGTTGGTATCTCATACTTTTTGAGCTTTTAAGAGAGTTGTCTTCTAAATGATCCACTAAGCACAGAGTTGTCTAGTTTTTTTTCTGTTTTATGTGTTATAGGTTAGAACAGGGGTGCTCATACTTTTTGAGACCAAGATCTACTTTTTCTCTCACCAGCCGGCTGAGATCTACCTCATGACACGAAGACATAAAAATTGTAAATTAAACC
>CAEFZY010011629.1:0-11120 GCA_903066815.1 Brachyrhaphis roseni
AAATGTTGATGATGGTTATTAGTGTTTAGATTAATCCAGACTGATCATCCTGGATCTCTGAGCAAAACTTAAAGAGCCGTGCGGTACAGCTGCAGTCATCCTTCAGTCGAGCCGTCCGCTTTGTGAATGCTTCTTTCTGGACAGAAAGCATCTCTAGTCTGTAAATGTACAACTTATGCAGATGATTCCACTATTTAGAATAAATGTCCACTTACCCACTCAAATGACTTTAAATCCTGGCTGAATGCTCTGATGTTCAAACAGGCATTTGCACAATTTCTTTATTTCTTTATTTTATGCGGATTTTCTTTTTCTTTAAAATGTATTATTTTTGTGAGGTCACCTCATGTGCCCTTAAAGCATCTTAAATGAAATATATAATTATTATTATTATAAATACTTATACTGCTACAAAAAAGGACGTTGCCACCCGAAGCAGTTACTGCTTCGGGTGGTGGTGGACTTCCTGGTATTTATACTAATTTACATATGTATTTATGGATGGTGACAGGGTGGACCAGCAGCTGCGCTCCATTTCCCACAAATTGGGATTTATAAAGGAAAAGTGCGCAGCTAGGGCTTTATGCATCCGGATTTTTTTGTGCACCACACTTTTCTAAACTTGACATGTTTTAGTGTGAAAACTGCACATTCTTTTAAGCATGAGGCCCTAGATTCTTTTAATGTGATACAAATATGAGACAGAAACATGAATGATATTTTAAATAGACCTGTTTATTGATTTGTAATTTCTGTACAGCAAAACTATTAGTCTATAAGGAGCAAAGCTGGTTCTTAATCAAATCCTAATGAGTCATTTAGAAGCCTCATGACATTAACACTGACATAAAAAAATAATATTGAAGAAATAAATACATAAAATAAAATCTAATTAAAAACATAAAACACTGATAAGTTCCTTAAAAAGAACTTAATACTATTCTATTATGGTCTGTAAGACATAGTTCTTATTACCAGATGTGTTCTCAACAAACCCATGAAAGTTCAACTATATTATCTTACCTTTTATTTGAAAACAGTCTGTTTGTTCTTGCCATACAGTCCCAGTTATTAATTATTGCTTGAAGGGCCTTGCCACATAAGTTTATTCCTCTGTAATTTGTTTAGTTTCTTAGTTAATTTTTGCATTTTGTTATATTACCTTTTCTTGTTTTTTTGTTGTGTCCTCTTTAGTTTCTCTCCTGTTATTAGTTTGCTTCCTGTTTCCTGTTTGTATTGACGTTCACCAAGAAGGTACATTTGTTTTTCCTTCTCTTTACTCAGCAGATGAATAAAGTGCATCTGCTAATCTGATGATTGTTATCATCTTATTAGACTGTTTCTACAATCTTGCTGTTGCAGGTTTGACACATACCAGGGGAAGACGGAAAGTTGTCGCCTTGCAAAGTTTGTTGATGACGTAAAGGCAGATCTCATCCTGTGCATGATGGTTAATGATGAAGGTTCAAACAACTTGGAAGATTCAGCTAAAAAAAGCCTGTCCGGGCTAGGCAGCATCTTCATCAGCAATCTAGGATTTCGGTAAGCTTTTTAAGTTGATGTTTAGTGGAGTTCTAAAATTTTTTATTTTGTTTGTATGTCTGTCAGAAAATATCAGTTATAGTTTATCATCAACAGACAATACATAGTTTGTCAAGAATTCCAACTGATTTTGAAACGCAAGACTGACTGTTGGTAAAAAGCTACATACTAAAAATATTTCTCATTGATCTTTCAAACACAAAATGTACAGGGAGTTCTACACGCTACTTTATGTGCATATGTATGCACAAGTTCATGTGAGTAGATCTAAGTTGCTGTTTTTTACTACATCATCTATCCTGCTTTCGCAATTATTTTGGATTTATTTTCATCAGACCATCTGTCCCGTCTCGGATCCATCGACAGATATGCACATTATATCCAAATTTTTGGGTCAATGCAAACAATGAGCTTTAACAGGATTTTGTATTTATTCCAATTCCTGGTGTGCAAAACGGTATGGGATTTTTTCATCCAACGTAAAAAGTGTAAATGTGGCTGAACTCTCTCTGCCACATTTCAGAGGTTTGGAAGGACCAAACCTCTGAGCAGCAAATTCAAAGGAATTTGCTGCTAACCTGCTGACCTACTCCACTGCAGCATCGTTGACGAGGATGAGGGTGACTTTGCTAATTTATCCTGAAATCAACAATTTATTTTGTTGACATTCAGGATCAGATTGTTGATAGTATAAGCAGCCATCTGCCACAAACAATCGGGCATTTGAGCAGAAACATAAAAAAGAAACTGATGAACTGATCTAGGATTATTTTTGATGTTTATGAAACTAAAAAATAGCAGTACAGGGAGAGCGATTAGTTGATGGCAGGTTTATTTCAGTTGATATCTTCCTTGAGGAAGGTACCACAGCTAAACAAAACTCCGGAGCAAATGTAGCTTCTATGGAGAGAAAAATTGCTAAAAGAAAACAGTATTTTTTCTCTAAGTTGAAATAACAGCGAATAATGTAAGTTCAAAGAAAGAGAAAAAAAAAAGGTCAGTTTGACATCCAGTAGCCTATTCCCTAATTTACACTCCATTCAGCTAGGCTCCACTGCAAACTTCACAGGTGGATCACAGCTGTTCCAGAACACCCTAATTCAAACTGCTTGGGTCCCTTCTCCACTCTGCTTTGCTACAAACGTTAGAGCAGTGGTTCCCAAAGTGTGGGGGGCAGTGCCAATGCCAGGGGGGCACAGGAAGCCGTATGGATGAATAAAAAAAAAAAACAGTTGCACAAAAGTGTTTCACTGTAAAGGTGGTTTGTAATTTGTTTTGTTGCAACCTGAAGCATGAAATAAACTTCAGTGGAGTTTAAAAACAAAATATGTGTAAAGGTTTATGTCTGGTTGAATGATGTGTGTGCCCAGTTGGTTTTTTTATATTTTGGGGGGGATTTTATTGTAATCCATAGGGGGGCCCAGAAAACCTTTGGGAACCACTGGATTAGAGAACACATTCGCAAGGAATGAGAGATTGCACAATAAAGCCAGTGATAAGGATGAATTGTGTCATGCAAAATGCTGTAGTTCTCCAGTTCCAAAAGTAAAATTTTTCCCTCCATTGCTCTTACATTTCATAAGCCTTCATCTCACTCTTGTTGTCTCTTGAGTGAGAAACTTAATAGATTTCAGAATTAAATCCATGTTTTGTGTGTAGCTATAACTGATATAGATATCAGTCAGCTAGCTATATCAGCTGTTCTGTCAACAAAACAAATATATATCCATATTTTTCATTTATATAGCTAGTATTTCAAGCAAATATAGTCCATCTTGGTGAAATATTTCTAAAATATGGCTTTTGTGCTCATGCAGTTTCCTGTTGGAGTGATTTGATCTTAGAAGAATGACTGCACTTGCTCTGGCAGAAATAGAATCAGTTCTGATTTTGGCAGGTGGTCTGCTGTGCACTGCCGTGCAGCAGACGGAGTGTAAATCCATCCTCTCATTGACTATAATTGGTGTGTATTTACAGCAGAGGCCACACCGTGGCAGAACGGAGCTGGATGCAGTGTATATTAGAAATTAACCTAGTATTAAATGTCTGCCTGGCAGACTAAGGATATGAACTTGATAACTAAAAGTTTTGCCTCCCACTCTACGTTTTCTAGGATATTCTAGGAAACAGTAGTAAATCTGAAGTCTGTGAACAAAGTGCTCTGTTAGGAACATATGGAACAATCAAATCTCTATTTGATGGAGAGTGATTAATAAAGAATTTATATGTGAGAAGGATAATCTTATATTCTATTTTGGATTTACGAGGGAGACAGTGAAGGGAAACTAAAATAGGAGAAATATGATCTCTTTTTAATTTCCATAAGAGCTCTTGATGCAACATTTTGGATCAGCTGAAGACTTAACTGCATTTTGTGGACTAATAAAGAATTACACTACTCCAGCCTTGTAGTAACAAATCCATGGACTAGTTTTTCAGCATAAGTCCTGGACAGGTTATTTCTAATTTTGGCAATATTCCGGAGAAGAAAGAAGGAAGTCCTAGAACTTTGCTTAATGTGGGATTTAAATGATATGTCCTGGTCAAAGATAACATGGAGGATTTTTACTTTATTATCAGAGGCCAATTTAATGCCATCTAGATCAGGGGTCACCAACCTTTTTGACACTGGGAGCTACTTCATGGGTACAGAGGAACACGAAGGGCTACTTGTTTGATACAGCCTTTATAACAATAATACATATATGATTACATGTGCACTGATCATATTAATGTTAGGGACTACTCATCAGTAATGATTTACCATGGCAAATATGGTTAATTTCTATTATGTGATCAGAAGTTCTTAGTTAACAGAGTTTTAAGTTTGTTTCCCTTTTGGAGCTTTTTTGTGTGATTCTAAATTGCCCACAAGTGACTGACAGTATGGATTGTTGCAGTAACGCCTGCAGCTGTACACACTGTGTACCTTGAAATTTTCCTATAAATAAAAAAAGAAAAAAATAGTTACTGTTTTATTAGCTAACTCTCTTTACCATTAGCAAAATTGTGAAGAAAAAAAATCTTTTGCGTCAAATGATATTGTACACACAGCAGTGTCAGACAGTGAAGGATGAGGTGGGGGCACGCCAAAGCCTAAATCTTATTAAGTCAGTTTGCTTTTGTTTATTTCGTTTTTCTGTAAGCTAAAAATGAATGAGTGGAGTTTGATCCTCCCGTAGTTCTAAGATCCCGCCTGAGCGTCTTACAGTGCGCGGTTCTGGCGGGTCGCCGGTTTATTAGCTTTTTTTGTGGTTTCGCAAACTGAACAGCTGACACCAGCAGATGTCGAAAAAAAAAGGTCCGACAGACCGGAGGGTAGCACAAAGCTATAACTGCCCCTTACCTGCAAGAGCACAACCACCTACTCAATGCCCAAAAATCGGCACAAACCTAAACCACAAGAGCAGCAGACTTTTTTTTCCAGACGATGCTAAATAGTAAAGACATTTTAGCGAAGCCTACCCATGTGGTTCACAGAAAGAGGAGGGTGTTGATCGCAGGTTCAAGTGATGTCAGACGTCCACAGGACGAGAAGGTGAAGCAACAATATTTGCTTAATTTATACTCTTTTGGTTATATTAAATTTGACTAGATTCAATTGTTTAACCCACAGTCTTAGAGCGACGCTCAGGAAGAGTGGCAAATGTCAGCCGACAGGTGACCCATCAGCTCTCCAGTTCGGGAAACATCAAAGAAGCTCATATCTTGCGCCTGAACCGCACACGATAAAAAGCTCTTCCGGGATACAAATGGCCGCTCTTAGAACTACAGGAGGTTCAAACTCCTGTCATTCATTTTTATCTTACAGAAAAAGCGCCAAGCCGCCAAATAAACAAAAGTAAACAGACCAATAAGATTTAGGCTTTGGGTGCTCACCCTCAGAGACTCGCAGAGATGTTCAAGATATTTTTTTTCTCCACAATTTTGTTAATAGTAAACAGGGTTAAATAATTAAAAATTCCAGAAATTATTCTTTTCTTTTTTTACTTAAAGCAGGGGTGCTCAAGTCCAGTCCTCGAGAGATACCGTCCTGCAACTTTTAGATGCAGCCTTACTCCAACAGACAGAGATCAGCTCTGAACAGGCCTGGTAACGAGCCATTCATTTGATTCAGGTGTGTTGGAGCAGGGATACATCTGACAGTTGCAGGATGGTAGCTCTTGAGGACAGGACTTGAGCACCCCTGACTTAAAGGAAAATCTCAAGGTACGCAGAGTATGCACAGCTGTATAGCTGCAGGCGCTGCTTCCGTCCAATAAAATCCTGCAAGCATCTGCACATAGTTCTGTCCCAGAACTGCGCTGAACTGTCCCAATGGGAAAACAATGGGAAACAATGAGTTTGAATTAGGGTGAATTGTTTGCAAAAGCAAACAAGGCACAAGGAGATGACAGGCACAGAGAGAAAAAAAGATATTGAACTTCAAAATAACAGGAAACACAACAGGGAAATGACTAAATTCATGTATTTTTTTCAACTTGGTGCTAGCAAATTTCTAGTGATACAGGAATGGACAAAAACGAATACAAAACACCACTCAGATAAACAGGAAACAATGCTAGTACACAAGAAATCGCATATTTCAGAGGTAGAGCCAATATTCTAGTTTTTTTAATCCTTCTCATTAACACTGGTAAAGGACAATGTATGAGGGCCATTGTAGATGGGATAAAATGAGGAGTAAATTTCTGCCAAAAAAAAAAAAAATTAAATGTCAGAATTTTTCTGAGTTTGGAGTTCAAGAAGTCAAAAAATTACTACAAAAACCCATGAAAGTTTGGGATTAAAATCAGAAAGGAAAATTTTAAATGTTTTAGATGTTTTATTTTGAAAGGTGATGTTTTACTGAGGAAGGTTCCCCTGGATGGGGAAAAGGGTTTAAGAAGTTTCGGGGAGTTCAGTGAGGGCTGGTTGAGAAGCTTAAAAAGAAATTAAATGTTCGACACTGAGAAAGAGCTCAATCATATCTGTGGATTATTCTTCAAAGGAGAATACTGATTCTCCTTTGAATCAGAATACTGATTCTCCCCTTCTCCTTTGAAGGGGAGAATCAGTATTCTCCAGATACTGATGCAGTATCTGGAGAGTCTTATACTGGTGACAGTGGTGGGATAGTTTGGGACTCTTCTCACGGTTTGTCTGACTGTTTTTTGGAGCGAGCTTGCCGTTACTTCAGTATAGCGTCGGCAGTTGCTATCTCTGTGTTTTTATTTTTTAGCTAAGAGTGTTACTTATCCAAGTATAATGGATTATACATCTCATTCACCATGTTAGAGGAAGACAGGCCAGCCACCTCCATCCGGGAGCTTCAACATCTAATGCAATCCGGTTGCTTCAAATAGGTGATGAACACATGAAGCAAGATGAGTTTGCAAACAACACTCATGTACACGCCACTACAAATTTCACCTCATTCTTTTTGGTTCATGGTAGGGAGGCTCGTGTACCAGACGATCTTTTCCTTACGGTAGTTCTCTCACTGAAAATAGGCAAACACCCACATGTGCACGTAATTAGTGTGCTGCTAGTGTCCTAAACAAACTGTGTTCTGCTTTTGACACTGCAGCTATTAACATTGCTGCTGCTGCTTTACAACAGAAGTGCTATTATGACAGGCAAGTGAGAAATTAAGCTTATGATCCTGGGGGTTTAGTGTGGGTTTACATCCCCTCTTTGAAAGGACCAGTCTATCAAGGAGTCAACTTATACCTTGACAAAGTTTTAAAACAACTGGATTTTGAGGCAGACACTGGTGTTGATGAGGCGTTAGACCAATTTGACCCCAGAGCTAAACCCAAAGTTGTTCACAACAACCATCTCAAGCAATATTGATCTCCTCTATCCCGATCATCTATGACAGACTTTCCACCATTAGTCTTAGTTTGTTGATAACTGAAGGGACAAAACCTAAATATTTTTTTCATTATAAAATAAGAAACACTTTCAAAAATTGGACCTTGTAAAAAAACATCACAAACTTGCTTAAATTTATGTTGCATACTTCTTGCAATGTTTGTAGTAAACCTTTTGATTGAGATAAGATGATCTTGTGTTAGAAGTCAATGCCTTGTGGTTAACATAAACATTTGATATATTATACATAATGCAGGAAGAATTAAGGAGGTTTCATAACTGACATAGGGACAGAAAGAGGTTATTGTTATGTTTCCAGTATTGATGAAGACAGAATAATGGGATGGGAGCAATTACGTGGTGACAGACAGATTCCTAGTAAATGATTCTTGCCGCCTGCTCTTTTCACACTGGTGCTAAATAAGCAAGCTCTGGTGTCATTTCAATTGAGTGGAATTACAGCATAGCCACAAAAATGTTAATGTATTGGAATTTATCAGTTGAGACTAGAGTGTATGTTATAGCTATGAATTTTTTGTAACTATGTGAGTTTTTGTAATGAGGCATAGAAAACCTCACTTAAGTCACTAATTTTGTTAAGATTTCAACCGTTACGCTGAAATTAAGTTTGGTAAAGACAGAGAGAGAGAGTTACGACACTCTTTGAACCCACTGATGCATGGTCATGTGTAGCTCTCAATAGTTCCCAATATCTCAATTCTGTCAGTCAGTTTGAATGACTTCTGGTGTGATGTAACGTAAATAAATGACTTTTGTTACTTTCTCAGTTATTTTTGAGCAATAATGAAATGATTACTTCACTGTGTATTTTATCAGAACATTTTAGATGCAGTAGTGACATTTGTACCTGTTTAGAGGTGATAAATGATAAACTATAGGAAAATGACACTGCCAACACAGTAGAATATATTTAGGTTGCAGAACATATCGAAGTGTCTATGCAATACACTGATAGGTATACCTTATGTCTGTGCCAGCAGTTGGCTCTACTCCAGCTTACCTTCATATCTACATCCTACAAAGAAATTTAAATATTCTAAAAAAAAATAAAAATAAAAATTCAGATATTAAAGATGGAAAATTAGTTTAATGCAAGGCTCAATTATATTAATTAGATTAAAGAGGTTTTAAATAACTGAGGAAAATGTGTAGCTGTAGATGTTTTGACTGAAGACTTGGAAAATTTTTTTTATTTCTGTTGCAGAAGAATTGACCTATGCTTTCCTAATAAGTAGTGAGTATTTAGGTCTATAGCAGAGTTAATTGTACTTGTAGCCAGACAACTATTATAAAATTGTAATTTATTGAGAAAAATGCTTATTTTAAATGAAACTGTTTCTCTTTAAAAATATTAGATGACAAAATAACAATATATTTTACCAAACAAATTATAAAGTATGTAAAATTCATGGGAAGCTTTTATAAAGTACTTCTATTTTCCTTTATATTGTTTTTTATATGCAAAATTTCACAAGGAGGATAGGAGAACTTGAGACAGAAGAAAAATAATGCAGTCGTACAAGTAATTTTAACAATGAAAAATAAATTTTATACAAAGTATTAGATAAAAGTTATTGGCATGTAGAGTAAGAGAGGCATTAGATGGAGCAAATGCACATTGAAAAAAGCCATACGGCGCAGTTTTTCTATGAGGTCAACAAGCGATGTGGTTCTTCAAGTCCATGCTCCAAGACAGCAGAATGCAGCAAAGAAGACTGCAGCACATTAAGTTGGAACCAGGTCAATGTCAATTTTATTCATAAAACACTTTAAAAACAGAGATCAACTACACCAAAGTGTGTCAGGAGAGGTTCTCCACATGCTCAGGCTAAAGATTAACAGTCTGACGGAGGTGAATAGATAATGTGTACTAACTCTGGATTAAGTCGTACATAGGAACAGGGAAGCTTTTTGGAGATGTGACTTTGGCTGGTCATACAGGAGCTTTAACACATGTGTGTTTTTATATTGGCAGGAAGCAAAATCATTGAGAGCAGCTTACATAGGAAAATCTCTCTTGGGCAGTTTCTTCTGACAGTCCCCTGAGACGGCTACAGTGTCAGGAGGATGACAGCAGTTTTCTGGTAGAGGTCCTGGACATTAAGAAATATAAATTATACAAAGCAAATTAATCAGCTGTCCTGCAATAAATATCAATTTTATAAAGGTTTAGGTGTTAAATATATTCAAACATCTTGATTCAGCACTTTTGTAGGACAGAGATTATCTTATCTTTGTAATGCTTTGTTTGCATCATGCTTTAATTCACTGAAATCATTTTTGTGTGGTTTACCTGGAAAATATATTTTAAAAATTACTCATCTTCACAATCACTTTTTCCTTAATGGTATTGTCCCCATTTATGCAGCTGTCTCTGATGAAGAAAATAACTTAAACTAAATTACTCACATCAATTTTGCAGAAAAAAAGGAAAAATATTTCCTAGTTGAAACAGTTCAGTAACCGGAATTACCATAAGCATGAGAAAATCATCAACTTTCAAAAGTTAAGCTGCAATGGATATTGTAATACGCTGAGTTAGACAGATAAAAAAAAAACTTTAAAACTGTCAGCTTGAAGCAGCTGCAGTTAAAATACAACTAGCAAGAAAACATGCTTAATTAACAAAAACTGGCAACATAAAATATCACTGTTGATAAATTGTGGTAGAGCACACTCAGCTGACACTTCACAATAGCAAGAAAATATTATACTTTCATCAACTTACTGGAAAAATACTTCAGAAACACTGAGAATTAATAATGTTCAATGCTGGAGCTGCTGTTTGGAACTGAAGCTCCATGACCCACGTGACTTCCATTTTTTCTAAGGAAGTCTATGGGAATGTCCGAACTCTCCTCCAGGGTTTCCCCCTGTGTATTATAAGAGTGGCAGCCTGCCATGCTTTACTAGCCCCTGCGCCAGTCCAAGCGTTGTTTTTTTTATTATTATTAGAAAAATTAATAATGCAAAGAAATAAAAATAAGAAAATTATGTAAATTTTTTAATTTAATTTTTTAAGATAATGCTGTATTGCAAGAGTCTGTTGCTATGATCATTTCAAATTTATTCCTAAAAGTTTATAGTTTATGCATTTAAAGCTGGGATAGTGGACCAATCACACAGCTGGCGCCTCTGCGCATCAAAACCCAGGTTAGCTTAAGCTAAAATGACAGGTGGTGGTTGTTGTTTCTCCACTCCGTATTGAACCAAAACGGGACGCGATTTATTTCGTATTGCTATAAATGTCTGATAGACAAACTATCACACATCTCAATAGTAAGTGTAATAAATAGGACCCCCACGAACTGACGCTGTTGTCACGGTTGCCTAGAGACGGACAATGCGCAGCCGCTCTGAGCTGCTATCAACCGGCGTCTTTTTAAAATGTCCACCGATACTAAACTGTCCTCAAAACCTCTGGCAGAAATACAGACGGTAGTGGGAAGATACACATTCCAGGCTAAACAGTTACAGTGAAGTTTAATAGGGCCATTAAAAAATGTGTCGGCGATATTCAGTGGCCCTCAGTGGGATGTTTGATATCAGACAGAATGGATCAGGAGAGGAACCGCAGACCCATCAGAACCTAAAGAACCAGACATCAGTCTCTTCATCCCTCAATCATTTCCTGAGACCGAAAAATAATATAAATGGCAATTTAAAGAACAAATCATAAACATAGATTAATAGTAAATAAA
>CAEFZY010011630.1:0-23696 GCA_903066815.1 Brachyrhaphis roseni
TGTGTCTTGTGACGTATACTGTGCTGTCAGATCAGCACAGGCTGTCACCACCGGCAATCACATGACTGCGACTAGTCGACATGAAATGTAAAAACTCGCGAGACGTCCTAGAGTCGACTAGTCGACTAATTGGTTCAACCCCTAATACAAACACATGAAAGTAAATCAATGAAAAATCCTTGCGAAGGTAAAAAAATTTAATATGTGTGTACATATTTAGCTATTCTATTTAGGATCATTTACTGAACATTTTGAAGATCGATGGGTCTGATGGGGACACAAGCCCGGTCCTAATAGGGCGGCCCCCGTTGTTTAGGATCAAGGGAGGTATAGAAGTAAAGTGTGAATTAAGTTTTGGTTAAGGTTAAGAAAAAAATATTAATGGTTAGGTTTAGGGAACATGTAAGAGACATAAATGCTGTTACTAAAATTAATGGAAGTCGATATAAAGTCCTACTGAGGGTAGAAATACAAAAGTGTGTGTGTTTGTATATGCAACATATAGAGAACCAAAAAAAGCTTTGAACTAACAAAAGAAGGTCTTTTTGTGTGTGGATTCTCAATACAGTATGTAGAGCTTTTTCATGATACAAAAAGGCCACAGCTTGCTGCTATTGCTTATTTATCATCCTTTACAAGTAAATCTCGGCCCTGCTTCTAGTTTCAGAAAAATCTTTATAACCAGTAAAAATCTGTCATTCTAATCAGGCTAGTTAATCTTATGGATAAAGTGGACTGACTCAAGAAAATCATACACAAAAACAGCAAAGACCGATCTCTTTAATTTGTCAGCAAGGCAGCGAGCAGTTCATTCTCGGTCCAGTTGTGTGGGACTTTCTTATGGATCCAGTCAAAAGTGATAAACTGTCCTAATTATGTTAGAGAGCTGAGCTTATCAGAAACAGCGGTCCACCACGGCCTGCAGGATCCAGCTTACTGTCATCTGTTCGTGCTGAAACAGCTCACAGAGTTTGTCCACTGGGAGGTAGAAGAAGCTCCGATTATTAGCTTGTTGCAGTGCTCAAAATATTGAAGAGGAGCATGGTTTACTGGGAACGGAGAAGGAATAAATCCACTGATTTTAGTAGAGTGCACGCGACATCAAATCTAATTCAATACTAAACCTGAGCCAAGACATGGACTAAACTGTAAGTTCAGCAGATTTAATTTGTGTAAAAAACAGCCCTTAGGAAAAAGCATTTAATTAAAAGATAAAGATTCTAGGTTTCTAATACATAAGAAAATGATTGCAAATGGTTTAATTAATGCTAAGTTTGTTCAGACCGAAAAATAAAAATAAATGGAGTCACGACACCTTCTAGTGTCAGCTTATTAAAAATGATATTAATTAACAATCAAGGTCTGATTTTCCAAGCTATTAGCAGACAGGTCCTCAGTCACAATGAGTCCGACACAAAATCATAAATTTTCGCTTTCATTAGTTTTTCCATCAGTGAAATTTGACTTTTTGATCTCATTACTACTTTCCACATAAATAAGCTCAAAATCAAGAGCTTATTACCTTTTGTTTTGTTTAATAAGTCCTTGCTTTGTTATAAGATAAGCCAGAAAATTTACTTTATCATTACAAGACATAAAACTTTAGCGCTGGGTTATTTTGGTAATAAAGTCAGAATTTTCTGGTTTGCGTGAATGCTCTCGTCTTCATTTCCAAATAGGTAGACGTGTTATTGATCTATTCCTGTTGAAATGTTCTCCCAGTTTTAATGTTTACATTTATTATTTATTGCCCCTGTTGAAAACGAGGTAAATGCTGCATACGCTTTGTGTAAACATCAGATAAACCTTTTATCCAGAGCTGCTCATCACTTACTACTGCTGACCCGTTTACATGACATCTAGAATCCACAGCATAAAATGAAAAGAACATATCATTTTATCCATTATAAAATACATAAAAGCATATTCAATTTCTTAAAATGGAAAAAAATGTCACCTACATGCACATTCCTTCGATAAATGTGCCTTTGCTTCCAAAAACGTCTCTGCCCAACTTCAGTAGATCACCTGAGAAAGATAAGAGCTAATTTGGAAGCAAGTTTCATTTACCGCAAAAGATTTAATTTAGATTTCCCTCAGGTTCTGATAAGCTCAGCACTCTGCAGACATTTTAAGATGACAGGCACTTCTTGCACAGCAATTTTCATTGTGAGCACGCAGACACAAAAGGGCACTGACTTTTAAAGTAAGAGTGAGATTTCTGCTGAGATTCCAGCACTGTAGATAAAAACTGTCCCTTTGGAAATGCTCCTAAACGTTTCTGCCTCTGTATTTGTGTCTTGTCTTATTTATATTAGGCTTATGCAATCTTAACAGTGCTGTGAAAAGCTCTTTCTTGAAAGTAAAATATAAATGTGTGTAATTTTAGCACTTAACCCATCATTAATGCAGTTGCCCTGGGAAATGGGGTGAAGATGTGACGTGCTCTGGCTCAACTCTCCCTCTCTGTCACGTACATCCCCTCTGATAGCCTTCTAATCAGAGGAAAAGAAGGTCTACTCCTGACTTATTTAGGTTTCCTGGGGCGAGACACTAAGCTCTACGTCGCCTCAATGTGTCCATTAACTTGTAATTATGTCTTTAATGGGAAGCTGGCTCAAGGTAAAGAACGAAAGGCTTCTGGAATGTGTTTGCATAACGCCTTGGTCTGGAAAAACCTATTACAATATAAAGCTAACTATATAATTATTGGCGTTTTATATTTGTTATAATTCTGTATTATGAAGGGACCTAAATAAAGTGAGAGCACACCCTGTAGTAATTTAGCAAACTAAAATGTCATAAAACACTAACCATGATAATAAACACAAACTAATCAACAAAGTGGGGATGATGTGACCTGTATTAAAATAATGTCACTGTGGATAAAAACATTTATGAATGTAGTGTAAATAAGTTTTATCTTGGTCAATAAATTAACACAAGCCATATCTTGATAATAAAACTCCAGTTTAATTTTCAGTTTTTCTACAAAGGGAGATAATGCTATCACCCAGGCACTTACCCAAGTATTTGTAGGACAATACTTTTTTAAATGAGGTTACCACAAAAGAGATTATATAAGATGTGAGAGTGATTTGTAGAAAATGTAGATTTACTCACTTTAAGAAGAAATCATCACTCATGAGAGATGCATTCGACAAGTAAAAGTCAGTTTTGGTTCATTAAGAGCCAAAAACGTTTCAGCTTGTGACCCACAAAACAACAACAAAAGTAACTTGTAAATACTATATTTATATCTTCTAAAAATGTTTTTAAAACAAATACTTTTGACTTTTTGTGTTAATCATTTTATTGCTAAAATGAGAAAACTGAGTTTAAATGTTAATTTTGTAATGTTTTAAAATGTTGGAAAATATAAATTTGACTCCAGAGCTTTAGAAAAGTAACATCTCTCTTTCACACACAGTGCGACGTTGCCTCTATTTATAAACATTATTGATTAACGGTTCTAGAACAATAGTACACATCAAGAAAAAGAATTTTAAAAAATCCAAGAATTTGTCTTGGAAATCCATGTTTTTCATTCTATGTCTCGCAGTATCTGTGATTTTCCCAGAGAAAACAGTAAAAATGGCACAAAAATAAACTTGTGCCATTTTTGTGCACGAGGAAACCTGGTGTATCCTCGTGAAAAATTATATCTAGAACTAACTACCTATAATGCAGGTCCAGCCCAGATTGATTATCAGAATTGAAACAGATTCTGACATCATGGATTGGATATGAAGTTGACGGAGGCCATCCTCTGACAAATTGTACTCTGGAACTTTAAGTTTAAAGTAGAGAATATGAGCAATCTCATATGATGCTAAAGAAATGTCAATGGTGGTACTATTTCATTATACATAGTAGAAACAAATACAAATACAGAGATACTGCTGCTAAAAACAGTAATGATAATGGCTCTAACACCTAAAATTGATCAAATAACTGGTAAAAACATTTTCTAAACCATTTCACCATGAAATGTTTTTTTTCCATTTGTTTCACTAAAATGGGAAACTAATTTTATTGTATCATTTCTCACATACACACAAGGTGTCGGCTCTGCTCATCAATAATTAATGATGGTTAATAATGAGCACACAGCTCCTTAAATTACAGTGGTACGGTGTGATTTTGTCACCAGCTTTAGCAGCATAGCAGAACATTTTACAAAGCCCAATACACACAATACACTGTGCTCCCTTGCCTTCTCATTTTACATTCTTATAAAGAACAGCATGATAAAAATAATACTCTTCTAAGTAATCAGTGTTATTTGTTTTACATCTTTTTTTTGTTTTTTACAGCGATTAAGCTCTTCTCATAATTGCTGAGGAGCAATTTGCATGTTTCCACTGGTATTTGGATGATTTATCTTTAGTGAGGAGCTCCATCTCATTGAGGTTGAAAGGCCTCCTTGCCATCACCTTAATCTTTACCTCTTGGAAAGTATTGGTATCTTGGTATATATTAAAAACCAAATATCAAGATTGGATCCTGGCTCGGAGAATCTCTGGACATGTTTTAGTTTAAATGTTTTTATCTGGGATAGAAGGGGCTATAGGTGGTTGGTTTGGTGGCAAGTTGCAAAGAGTGATGCAGAAAGAGAAAAGAGAGAGAGGTAGGATGGTGATGTCAGTTCTGACAAAAGGCCCAGTCATGATGTGTTCTCACTGGAGAACAAAGAGCTCTGACAGAGTCCCTCGGACTGACTATATATACACACACTATAAATACACACACACACACAAACACACACATGTAACTTGACGTACATGAGAATACACCCACAGTGTGCATCATTCTTCAAGCTCTCTCTCCAAAGGAGAACATGAAAGAGAAGAGGAACAGCCACGCTAATTATCTCTGCATCTGAACAAAATGAACAACATTGCATTGTTCAATTGTTCTCCAAATGTAAAGTCCAGTCTTCATCATGACATCACAGAGTTACTGTCATACTTTTTTTTATTTCCTTAAGTTACAACAAAGAGAGCATTTAATGAGCGTGTTATTTTGTCACTATGGATTACACAATGTCAAAATGTGCAGCACAGAGGATGTTTTGGTAGCTGAATGCAGTCCTAATCTCTTCAGATTCTCATTTTCAAGTTTCATTCACACACTTCCACTTGGCACTGCGTTTCCGTTTCCAGCGGCAACCACATGGCACTTCGGGCCTGAGCAGAGGTCGGCGGATTCCTTTCCAGAAGGCTTCAGTCAGAGTCTACGTTTGGGTCAGGGTATTCACCCCTCCCCCGCTGCGGCCTTGTGGTGCACCCCATGAGAGCCTACAGAGAACACAGAGGTGTTCAATAAAACCCAAACAGAGCTCTGATTGTCACTGCTTGGGGTTTAACACCCCCCAACGGACTCACTCCTAAGCATTTAAGACTGACAGAATGAGCGTCCATCAATGGCGGTTCTGTAAATACGTAGCTGTTTGCACTGTGGACAGGCTTATTCAGACGTTGGAGAGAAATCAGTCAGTTCAGAAACGTTTGAGTCCTCAAGTGTCGTTGTCTTCCTTGTCCTATTCAAATTTGCATGGGAAAGTCATTTACAATCTGTCCGAAGCAGCTTCCTTTGAAACGGGTGCTGACAGCTGTAACAAGTGAGCAAGCTGGTGGGTACTACAGCCTGCTGAGTGATGACTGTTTCTTATTGGCACTTATTGACCAGAATCAAAGCCCCCCTACAGTATCGCAGCACAACTAACTGGATTACAGACGCCATCAGACGGCGCTCCCTCTTCCACCGACTCATCTACCTTATTAGGACCTCAGGGGTGACGAGATGACCGCTGCGTGACACAGCGGAGGTGCAACGCCAGCAACAAATCAAATGTTTCCAAAAACAGATCACAACAAGCGTGGTGGATGGGCTGCTATTGAGAAGAATTTTATTGACTCACGATATTAAAGTTTGCCTCTAGTTCATAATCTGAGCAAACGGCAAAATTAGATCTCGTTCCGCACGGCTTAGAGGTTTTACGTTATCTGTTGTGTTTTAATTACATGACTTTTTTTTACCACCTCCCCCAACTTCATCAAATTAGCACCTGCAATGGGAACTGCTCCTAATGACCCTGATTTAATGATGATTACAGAAAGCAGGAGTTTCAGCTTTCTGTAAACAAATCCATTCCCGCTCGCTGAATAAATTACAGATGACTGAAATGAATCAAAACACCAACTGAAAGTGGACGAAGTGATGAGTTCTTCATAGGCGCTGGTATCAAGGTGGACCCATGTTTTAAAATGTCAGCGTATAAATATTTCGTTATATTACTTCTATGCTGTAAAGTGCTTTTAATGGAGATGGCAGACAGAATGGGGGAGTTTTCTTTGGCCTAATGGCGCATAGCCAAGGCTGAACTATGGCTAAAGATGACAGGAACTTTAGCCTCGGGCTTTTTATCATGCTTGGTGTTTGGGGTGTACCCAGGTGTAAACAGGACAGAGGTACGATTTGGACATTTATAAATGGTAAATGGACTGAACTTATATAGCGCTTTTCCAGTCATTTTTGACCACTCAAAGCACTTTACACTAGAGTCACATTCACCCATTCGCACTCACAAACACACATTTATACACCGATACGCAGATCAGTAGGCAATTTGAGGTTAAGTGCCTTACCCAGGGGCACATCGACATGTGGCAGGAGGAAGCTGGAATCGAACCTACAACCTTCCGATCGCAAGACGACTACTCCACCATACAGCCACAGTCGCCAAATTACTATGAAGATGTTTATTTCTCATAGATGATTCTTAAGCAACTATTTTAGCATATTAGTACTGATCTTCAGTGTGAAAGGCTAAAAGTGTTCATCTTCTCAATCAATTAATGTCCCTGAAAAAATTAGAAAATAAAAAGGAATTCACAAATTCACTCCTCCCACCAAGTCAGACCAGGAAATCATAAGTTGATCAGAAAATTCTTGTGATATCTCAGCAGAATTGATCCACCAGTTAATGTTTGCTACTGTTGAAGATTAGAAAATAATGGCCTGTTCTGCCTCTGTCTGAAAATCATAAAGAGAGGGATTATGAAAATGAAAATAGTCAAATTACTTGTAATTAAATAAAAATACCACAAAATATTGGTAACCCTAACCCAAACACCAACCTGGACTTTCATTATGACTCTGCTGACTGGACTCATATTCTCCATCTATTATGACAAAATTCATTTGCACTTAACTCCCAATCTTTGGTAGTAGTCTCTCACTGCAGGCCTCCTACAGGAGCAGATAGCCTGACTGCTTACCCAGCTAAACACAGCTTTGTACTTGTGTTACTATATAAACAGACCAATGTAAAAATAGCTTATATTCCAAGCAATAACCAATTTTTTTAGAGTTGGCTTTGATAAACAACTGAAATGTAGATTAATTTTAGTCTTTATTCCAATATTCTATGATGATGATTTTGATGACATTTCAGAAAATGTACTTTGTTTCATGGTTTTATCATGAAAAGCACATTGAATTATCCGTTGCTGAAATGTGATGTACAAATAAACTTGCCTTGCCACATCTACCTGAAAACCATCACTGATTCAGAGAATGTGTCTTCACAAATGTTGCTTCAGCCTTTGTATAAAAATGCTCTGATTGTGAAAAGAACCAGTGCTTTTGCAGCAGAATATTTTTGTCTTGTTTCAAATAAAATTTTCTGGATCATGTTAAGACTTTTTGTTTATAATTTTGGTGTAAATCCTCGAAGAAAGTGAAACCGTGGTATGTTTACTGAAGTCATCACACTTTCAGACTCATACTAGCCCGTGTTTATTTCTTTATCCTCCCCCCAGCTTGGACGAACCTCAACTACCATAAATGGTGCTCCACCAAAGGGTGGCAGAGTTCAGTGGGTGCAGTGGGAGTCATCTTCATCTAATGTTGAGCACACCCTTGGGACTTTGAGGGGCAACAACTCCTTCTGCACTTCTTCACTCCTCCCATTCTCCGTCCTCACCCCCCCTAAACTTCACTAGCTGCCTTTCTCCTGGCCCTTTTGTCAGCAGATTACTGACGGTTTAGAGACGCACAAACCGATCCCTCCCTCCTCTGTTCGAGCCACACAGGGGGTTAAGGCCGGAGCACATAGTGGAGACCCCCCACACAATGATCTGAATTACAGAGCCTATTCTGTGCATGCCACTTTGTATCCCCCCCCATCCACTTCCCTCCTCCATTTGGTTTGCTCAGAAATCACCACAGAGAGTTATTCAACGACTGTGGTTTTCCCAGCAGGAATCAACAGTTTCTTTGCCAAAAATCCAGATTTTCTGAATCCCTGCGAAGACATACTTCAGACTAACTCTTTGTCTTTTTGTTCCTTTTAAACACAAAACATGTGACTCCTTGTAATGAATCACAATGCAAACAGCGAACTACGGGAAGTCCGCCTCCCCACACGGGAACGTAAACCAAGTTCCAGGTGAAACCACGGGGTTTTTTTTTTATCTAAAAACTAAACTAAAACCACAGTCGATGGCTTTCCTCAGCGAGAGAACCCATGCCGTCTCTCCTCTTCTACAGGTCCGTATCCATCTCTCCCTCCCCTGTCTCTGGGACAGTTGCCCAGACATCTTATCTGTCTGTCCTGACCTGTGTTTGGGACCATCGGGGGAGCCTAAGTGGCCCATGAAGGGGGTCTCTGGCATGTTGCCCACTCGGTAATGACAGGAAAGCTGCCAGCAGCTAGCCTAATAGGTCTCTCATGTGGTGCTACAATATTGATATTGTATCAGATTGCAAAGGGCTTTGCAGCCTTTTAATGAGTGCTCAGATTGATCAAGCAGTGGTGACTCTCCATGGCTGTCCCTGCAGATCTCACCTCCATCTGATCCGTTTCACTGGCAGAGAATGAGCCAAAAAAAAAAATCAAACTTCTTCACCCACAGAATCCAGATACAAGAAAACAGAAACTGCACAACAAAGCAGAAAATTAAATATTTATATTGTGAACAAAAATAAAAAATTTTCCCTGGGTGTTTTCTCACAAATTAAGGCGCTAATGACTTTTATGGATACTCCTGATTTTATCTTTCAGTCAGTATGCAATAAAAGAGTCATAAATTTCTCACCATACTGAGAAAAAAATAAACAAACAAAAGAAACAGGCATCCTTTGTTGCAGTCACTATTTCTTCTTGTTGTTGCTAAACTGTTTTAATTAATGTGGTTTTCAAGCTAAAACAAAGCACAGCTTTCAGCGGACCCGATTAGAAATGACATTAATCTGATTTCCATAAAATTAGCAGCACAGTTTAGCTCCTCTTCTAATCTTGTTGCAGAAAATGTGTTAACTGAATCCCTCAGAAACTGTTCAAATAATAAAAAAAGATGATAATTGTGATTCCACTTAATTTGACGTATGAAACCGAATAGTGTAACAATTAAAAATCTAGTATTAGAAGAGAACAGAGCAACACAGCACTCAGAGTTTAAGCGTTTGGACTGGCCCACCACCAACACAAGTTCTGGCCATTTATCACTCGGGGCTCAGCTCTTTTAATATTAAAAGAAACTAAATCTTGTGTGACTTAAAAAGAGGGAAGTGCGATAAAAACTATTACAAAAATGCAAAAATAGATGTATCTCTCCAGTGAGTAAGAACTAGAAGACAAAACAATGATTCAACATCACCCAACAGGAGGCTGAAAGGTCTGGCTGCTTTCGCTAATCCCATAACTCTAAAGCTAAATAATTACCATCTTGTTCCATGTTGATCTGTTTTCAACAGCAGCTTCTTATTTCTGGTTGTACTTTTCTGTTACTTCTTGACACATTACAAACAGTTGGTGATTATTTTGCTCTTTTTGTCATTTCACATGTTTTCACAGTTTCAAACCAGAAACGTTGTACCCACCAAGAGGGTGATTTTTATCCACTTTGACACAATTTACAGAAAATATTCTACTGCTGGTTTACAGTTAGGATTAGGAAATGTGATTATATGACTGCAACAAATAATATTTAGCAGCAGCAGGTCATTTAGTTTGCTCATCTGTCATGTTTTATACCTAAACATAGAGACATGTACATAGAGAACGCAACAACGCAAAGATATAAATATACAATTTAATTAAATTAAACAAAAGACTTGAGCATTTTCATAGATGTCTTCATAATTCATTCATAAAATGTTACAAATGAAAATAAAGTGATATACTATGGTTTAAGTGCAGGAGCGCCACGGCTTTTTTTTTTTTTTTTTTTTACTAGAAGAAAAAGGAAAGGAAGAGACAAGATATCTCTTCCTACTTGAAGAGACTTGGAGACATTACAGACTTTTCAGTTCATGGGAAGACTGCAATTAAAATTTCATCAAAAACACAAAAAAACATGTTCAACTAAGTCCTACATCCATGAAAAGTATGTTGAACGAAAAGTTGCTCTTAACGTCACAAAAACTAAAACAGAGGTCATGCTTTCCTAAAAGAACAAAAGAGGTTTTTCTTTCCTACTTTTAGCCCCCTGTGAGATCAGGTTGCAGAAAAAGGGATGATAAAAGCAAATGGCAAACAGGCAGCTCATTCTAACACAAGCTGACAACCTTTCAGATGCACACCTGACAAACTCCACTCAGCCTCCAACACGAGTCTGTAAGGAAAAGCAAAACGTTGGAGTTTATCCTGCAGCTTTTACGAGAAGATGTCAACCGAGACGAGTGAGGATGTAGTAAGTCCACCAGCACTACCAGCCAGCTTCTGTAATGGATCTTAAACTTTGCATCCCTTATCTTCCTTTTCACCTGCCTGCACAAGCTGGCATAAAAACCACAGCAGAGGTCTTACAGACTTGAGTCTCCTATTAGCCCTCCATTAGACTCCTGTCAGAAAGGCAGCCAGCCGCCTCCCAATGCCCAATGCCCCCCCGCTCCCCCATCACCCGCCACTGTTGCGATGCGATCATGACCCCCTTTCAGACCTTGAAACGTCCCCACTCCCCCGGATCTGCAGCAGGGAAGTAACAGGATGACGGTAAAAATGAAACCCTGCTCAGACTCGGAGGACAGGACATTGTGATTGCTTGTCAGTAAAAAGACTATTCCACGGCTGTGCAGGCAATCGGTCACACCGAGATGTGATGTGAAAACCTCAAACGCTGAATGCAGCATTACCACGGGTGGAAGGATATGAACTGTGGTCCTCTTTAAAGCGTTCCAGACGCCAGGGCGACGGCAAAATCCTGCTTGTTTTCCTTACCTCCGCTCTGTTTCGCCTCCTTAAAAATGAATAAACAGGCCTCTGATCAAGTTCATAAACCTTGTGCCGTGCCAGAGCAATTCTCCAGACATGAGTGATCGGCCCCTACCATCGCACATCTTTGACTCCTGCCTCCCCGTGCAACTTTAAACCCTCTTACTGCACCCATCCATCAGCTCAGAGGGAACATAAAGCACCAAACACAACGCGGAGATACAGCCAGCTTTTCAACCATGAAGGGATTAATGGGGACCTATATCCATTTACTGTGGATTGCAGGGAGCATGAAAGGTCAATCAGATTCATGAGAAAACGCTGTGGATGAATGTCTGCATTTAATGAACGCTGCAGAGAGCCAAGATCACTGTTACAATCTCCTGTGTGGAGCAGCAAAGCAATGAAAATAAATGGGCGGCGAAGCCGATTCATGATGCTCGGCAAACGACCAGTAAATCCACAGGATAAGCAGACAGGAGAGGGAGTGTCTTCATCTCGGGGAGAAGGACGCCGCTTCGCTGCGATCATTTGCCCTCACGTCATGTTTTAGGAGACAGTTAGGAAGGTAGGCCAACTGGGAGCTACTCCATCTTTCCCTCGATATATCACTTGACGTGCGATGTCATGATATCTGATGATGTGACGATACTATTTCATGTATGATTATATCCGATATTGATATTTTTATTTTATCGAGCTGCATTCTGCCAGCCTGCAAACTCTCATTACTGTTCTGATCTCAGTGTAATCGGCTTTGGTTGTTTTTAAGGTGCTCAATAAATAAACTTTAAGTTTATTTATTGGCCATAAGGGACACAAATTGCCACTTTTGCTAGAGGTATGGCTAAAAAGCTGTGCAAAAAAACTGTGGTTTATGACTTAGAATGACATAAAATATGCCAGTAACCCCAACCAAATGCAACTTTTTATGCCATTGTAAGACTATAAGAGTCGCAAATGTGTGAAAAGATGAGTGAGGAGAGTCAGACTGATGTGCTTAGTGGCAAATTTCAACTTAAAAACCACGGCAACGGACGTTTTTTAAAAACCAGTCTAGCTACTTCAGCAGCAGTGAATTACCCTCCCACTGAAGCATAGCCAGTTTATAGTTAACATTTTCAAATTAAGTTTGAAAAAGTGGCTTAAGACTGAAATAATTAGAGGCAATAAGACATTTTCTTAAACATATTTTGAAAACGTGTATTTTTACAGTTCGAGCTTACAAAGTTAAGTACAGTGATTGATCACAGCAGTAGAGTGTGATCAATCTGATTAAATTTTTTAATGGATTAACAGAAATAATACATATGAGCATTGGAAATTAGTTGAGAGAGAAAAAAGGTCATTTTGAGGAAATTTAACGAATGCTTCTTTCAGACCGCCACACCCCATTAGGCTGCTCAAGTTAGATGAGCAGTTATGCAAGTGGACATAAAGGATTGTTTTCACACACGTACATTTTTGTCACAGCCCGGTGCTTCCTTACAAATAGAGAGCCGACTTCCCAGCTCGCTGATGGAAGCCGACACACAGCAGAAGAATGAGCCGCCTCCGTGTCGTCACCATAAAGCCCGGCTGAAGTGCAGAGCGGCCTCACAGTGTGTGGCGCCGCAGGTTGGCACAGTCACAGGGGTCTTTATTGGGGTGCCGTCCTAAGCTCCAGGCAGCGTGCCTGGTGTTGACAAAGCCTGGTATCGCCTGCTGTCAGCCCATTCTGTGTGCGCCCGGCGGAAAGAATCAATTAGGCCTAGCTCACAACAGAGCACTTTAATATTTGACTTTTAATCGGCGGGCAGACGGCAGGATGGGATCATGAAAGCGGGGCTGGCAGAGTCCGTTTTACTGATGTGGAAAATGAGGATCAGAAAAACGCTTCGGGGAAAACGGGGGTGCATATCGCGTACCCCATTTGACGGCTTTCATGATGGTAAAAAAGTCCCTTGAGATGTGAAAGGAAAATAAACTTTTATCGCTCACAAGATACTAAAAGCCTTACGTAACCCGCTGCAAGGCGCAGGGAAGGGGTGTCACCAGTTTGTGCAGAAAGAAGCACATCGCTCTGCAGAGGACAGTGGTTTGAGAGACGAGAGCCGAGCTTAACTTTGAAGACTCGGGTGTTTAATCCCAGACTGTTGAAGGCCCTGCGTTTCAACAAAAGGATGAGGCAGAGAGAGAGGGAGCGAGGTGAACACTGTCCTCTCACAGACGGGGGTTTTGAAGTGGAGATCAGTCCTCAAAGAGAATATCTTACCAAAGGCCCGTCATTTACCTGTTGGCTCCTGCCAGTGTCACAGACGAGCGATGGAAAAATCAAAGTTCAGCTCCATCGAATATTCTGTCATGAAAAGTTTCTCGGCTGAGCATATATATTCTAAAACTATCACAAAGAAGGTCGTCTGTTCATCCAAGGGGGATCTGATTAGAGCTTCACGTACTGCTGATGTTGAGGTACTAATGAGTCACAGCTGTAAGTTGTAGCTTCTGCTGCGACTTACAGCTGTTCACACGGGATGCCTCTGATCACGGCAAAATGCACCTGTACATTACAGGATGCCGGCAGCACTGCACTGCATCAATTAGCTAACTACAGTGTCTACTGTAAACACATGGAGGAGGATTAATGCTATGCTTTTTGGGGTCTCTAACTTTGCAAAAAAACAAAAAAGCCTGCAGCTACAATAAAGTTTAGGGATTTTTCTTTTTTACTTTGGTAAAGCAGCATGATGCACGAGTCTGTTTCTGAGGTGATAAATCTGTTCACCTGCAGTAAATAAAGTGTTGACAGTTTCTGCAGCGGATAGCGTTTGTGTTTTATTTCCTCTGGGATCTGTAAACTCCACGATAACAGCAGCAGTAATCAGAATCTGACATATTTCTCCGCAGCTGGAGGAACGATACCCACGGAGGTGTAAAACACGAACATCCCAGACCGCTTTAGGAAGACACGAGCGTCGCACAATTAAACTTTGTGATTCCATAATTTAGTTTTAGAGTTAAGATAGAAAAACACTAACTGGTAGGAAGGGAGCAATCAGTATGAAGATACATCTCTGAGGAAAAACCACACAAAAGCCTCACAAGACTATTCATGATGCTTGAACCTTTACAAATTTGTCTCATTATAATAACCAACTTTAATTTATGAGATTTTATGTGACAGGCCAACACAAACTAGTCCAGAGTAACAGGAAGTGACGCGTCCTTTTAAGTTCAGAAAAAATACATCTGGTCTTTAAAGCTGTAGTACGTAACTTTTATTAAAAACAAAAAAGTTTTTTACATATTTGTTAGAACTATCACTATGTCGTGACAGAACAATATGAGAGATAATCTATGAAACATTTAACTCATCTACAGAAATGCACAGCTCCAACAACCAATCAGAGCCAGGAGGAGGGTCTCAGTGCTGTCAATCACGCTCATATATGCGCTACTCACTCTTTTCATTTTGCTCTCTGAACTCTACAGCTTCCTCCCAACAGCAGAGTCTAACCTGAATGCTAAAGCTACTTAGCATAGTCTAAATAGTGTGCAGTGTGTACACGTTGGTGATTGACAGCAGTAAAATGCTCCTCTTGGCTCTGATTGGCTGTTTTTGACAGGGAGCGGTGCTTTTCTTTAGACAGCAATAGTAACTCAGGGAGGAGGTGGAGGAGTTTAATCGTTTCACAGATTATCAGTCTCATACTAAACTGCCACAAAATGGTGACAGTTTGAGCAAATACGTAAAAAAACATGTTTGTAAAAGCAAATTTAAATCTCCTTAGAGGTTTGTTAGAGAGCTTTAGAAATCAAACTGCATTGTAAAGGGCAACCACTAGACAACCCTGAAGAAGTTTAAAATAGAGTCAGGTTATAAAACAATACCTCAAGGTAAATAAAAAAAATACTTGTATCAGGAATGTGTAATCAGTTATTTGACAAATAAAAAAGTACAGCACAGCTGCTAGCTTACGAAGACCTGGTCATCAAGCTAAACTGACTTGATCAGAGAAGCAGCCAAGAGGTCTGCACCAAGTCTGAAGGAGACGAAGATTTATAACATTTTGGCTCACAAAACAAGTGGAAAAGTTTTACACCAACACTGTACATCACTCTACACACCACCCTCCTGCCTAAGCATGGTGGTGGCAGCATCATGCTGTGGACACAGAGTTCATAAAGGAGATGGATGGAGCTAAATACAAGATAACTATGAAGAAAACCATTTCAGGTTGTAAAATCCCTAAAACTAGGGCAACACAACTATAGGATCCCTATATTAAACCTTGAAAATGACCTCAAAGTAACCCGTATTTATTGAGCAAAACTAACTAAATATCCTCAAACACCTCATCTGACTGATGAAAGATTATTAAAGATGCTTTTCTTCAGCTGGAACTAAAGCTGGTCAGAGTTGAATAACATTCCTATATCATGCTTTCCGTAGTTTTATTTAATTAGGCATAATTGCCTAAGTCATATTTTGGCCAAATTGAGAGTTAACATTGATGTCCTTACACTATTACACCAGCCGTGCCTAATTGCGTACATCCTCAGCCGATCAGAAGTCTTGCTACGGTCCAAAAGTAATATTTTTGTCTACATTTCATACATGTTTATTTCTTGTCTTACAAAAACACTAAAATATGACTTGGGCAATCATGCCATGAGGCTAACGATCTGCAAGAAGGACAATCATATTCCTTCAAATACAACACACTGAAGCTTGTCGCTGTAATGTGACAAGTTGGGAAAAGGTTTAAGCTGCAGGAATATGTTTCCAAGGCTCTCTGTCTGTGACAGTGAGGAAGGAGTGGTTTCAATCAATCTGTGAGTAGGTGGTGAGCAGCCTTACCTTCTTTTCTAAACAAGCTCCTTTAGATGTTCTCCTCTCCCACAGAAATCAGCCTCAGACTGCCAAGTTCTGTAAGCAAACACAAAGTGAATGAATTCTTGGCAGGCGCGAGGCTTCAACACAGGAGCCCAAACAACTCGCATATCTTTGCCTTTCCGGCTTGTTTTCAGAAATCCTTTTTAATTAAAAAAAAAAAAGAAAATGTTCCTATTCTGATTCACTCAGACTTAATCTACACTTGTCTGTCTCTGCCGTAGCAGTTTTTCATAATCCCTATGCCCCTCCCATACCTTGCACTTTACACAAAGAGGATACTAAATCTGGTAAAGCACTCCAGAAAACACACACACATTACAGGAGAGGACGGTATAAATACAAATGATATTCACAAAGGATCATTTCATATTTTACTCCTACTGACGCCTGAGGAAACAGGAAATAGTTCTGGGGAATCTTTAATTAGACCTACGCCAGGAACAAGAGAGAAAGATGGTCTCCGTTTTTTAATATTTAATATCGCCATCATCTGTGTAAAAACTACCGCAAGCAGACAGGTGAGTGAAGTGCCGTTTTTTTGTAGGATATTATTCCAGGACAATAGCAATAATGTTAAAAATGCATTCGAGGTGGTAACACCACGGAGAAGCTGGATCACTATCCAGACAGACAACGTGAAATCATTTTATTGCTTTTAGCTAGGTGTCAGAAGCAGCCGAGGTACAAAAGAAAAAAAAAAAAAAGAAGCCGTTTCCTCTGAGCTCTTTCCATCAGGCTGCCATCTCACAGTATCACTGTCTACAAGTGCCTGTATTTGTAATCTTGTAAAGTATGAGGCCTTGTTTTTCATCGCCTGTCAGTGAAGGCATGTTGGCAAGAATGGAGCCTGCGTCTCACGCTCGTTTAGATTGGACAGGTGTCACTGTCCGGCTCGTGAGCGTCTCGTCTGAGTGGAGCAGACGGCTCGTAGCATGGCGTGGCGAGGTCCATGAATCCATGTCTGTTACGCACCGCACAGCTAAGAATAGCGGAGGACTTTATAAAGCCGTGGTTGTCTCACTGCCGAAGCATGTCAACAACCCCCAGCTGTTCTCTGTGCTAAACTGAAAAACATTTGTGGACATCAGAAAGCTGGTGGTCGAGACCAGAGGCTCCCCAAACAGCATTAGCTTCTGGACAAGGACGCCCTTTACAAACCCACAAACAGTGCTATGAAATATGTAAGGAATCGTTCACTTTTAGGAAGTTATTCCCTCACTTTTATTCACTGTTCTATAATTATTACTTTCGTTTAGGAGAAATTATCCTTCAAAGTCTCTGATTTTAGTTGGCAATGAGTTTGGGGAAGCAAAGCAGCTTGATAAATTTGACTTTCAGCCCATCAGAAAGGTGAGCATGTCACATAACATTTCAATACTTTATTTTAAGTAGGGCTGTAACGATTCCTCGATTATTAAAATTCCTTGAGAAAAATTTGTCTGCCTCGAAGCATCGTAAAATTAAGTTTTATTATTTAGAGCCGAGTCGTTATTTGTGTTGGGCAGCGTGCTCACCGCCGCCTATGAGTTGTTGCTATGTGCTAAAAGCATAACGGCGAAGTCTCCGGGTTCGTGTCGTATCTTGGGGGGACCAAAAAGGGTTTTTTTTTAACTGACTGACGCGATGCTTGGAGTACAACAGCTTTTCTCCTCCCCGAACTGCGCGTTGACATTTTCAAAGCGAACGGTGAGAAGTGCGCTGCCAGTGTATGTGATGGAGAGAGAGAGAGACGGAGATATGTCCAAGCACTCAATTAATCGTAAACATAATCGAAAGAGTACTCCATATTCTTTTACAACAACCCTAATCTAAAAATGTTTCAAACAGAATCCTTTAGGCACCACAATGAATTTGTTTCTGTTAACCTTGGATTCTGCATCAACTATTAACAGTGAATAGGACCATAAGTGGTCAGCTTGGACTGCTTTTGAGTAAAAGCAGGCTTGGACACAACCTTTCATTAAACTTGACTAAAAATAATAAGAGTGACTCATAGGCACAAGCTTTCAAAGCCCCAAACTGGGCAAAAACCTTTTTAAGTCTCATATTAAGAATTAGTTCTCAATTCTCAACAATCACAATATTGCATGTTTAATTCACTGTAGGTAAAACAAAAGAGAGAGAAAAAAAAAGGCAGAATATTTAGTTTTGGATTTTTAATTTTCTAAAATATTTAGATTAATTTAATCTTAAAAGTTTGGACCCTTCTGATCTAGACAATGTGCCTCGTCATATGGATGCATTTGTCACATCACAACCACAAATTTTCCTTCCACTCCTCCATTATGTCCCACTGTGTAAAACACATCGGTTATGGTTTTAACCAGACGATATGTGAAAAATTTGAAGGCGTATGAATACTTTTGAGAGACATTTAAGTCCACCTGAAACTTTAAAAGCCAAGTTGAAAAGTAAATGACATTGGTATTTAAAACAAGGACACGAGGAGCAAGTTCTTTAGTCATCATGAAGAAACAAAGCCTCAGAGACAAAATTGGTTTTGGCAGCTTTTCACAAGGCCAAAAATTGACACCCACATGCTTGCTGCATTCAGCAGACACAGCAGGCTGCAAATGACTTACTTTTCTTTTCTCCCAATAAAATAGAAGAATGACAGATTTAATATAAATAAGCGAAGAGGAGGAGGAAGGAGGGAGGGAGAGGGGACTGGTACAGGCTGCGGGTGACAAGGCGCTGTGACGAGCGTAGCAACCGGGGGGGAAAATGAGACACCTGGCCTTGTCCTTGATGTGAATAAGAGGATGATGCATCAAAAAGTGACAGAGCAGAAAGATGGTTATTACCCTGCCAAAGAGCAAGGGAAAATAGGGAGCAAGAGTAGAAAGTGACTATTTTTAGCAGTACACCAGAGTTTTACTTGATATTCCTTTTCATCAGAACATTTTGTCATTCCGATATTTTCTCCAAAACTGAATTCTGAACGCTGATTTCGGAACGACCGAATCGACTCGCTGGAATCAGCCGTGCAAGCTGATGCTCTTTTTGACTGAGATAAGTAGGAGCAGGTCCTCCGCTCAGGTCGATCCTGTTGAAAGTTTGATCAAAGGAGTAAGTAAGCAGCAGCCCGAGGCTCTGTTTTCCTTCTCTGAGCCAGAGAGAAGGCCGATTGATTTCAGTGGGCTGGAACCCTTGCTTTTCCCTCTATCGATCCCTTATCTCCAGCCCTGTCTCCTCACCAATTAAGAGTTCACTAAAAAGCAACTCTTAATTATTTCCTCTTTACTGCCAAAAGTCTCTGCTGTGTATACTTCTTCTGTTATTTTTAATTTGGTACGTCTCAACCTGCTGTCGCAATCGTCACCGAACGTTAAGAACGACATTGATCTCGTGATATTGTAGGTGTTAAGAGAGGTGTAAGAAAAGCTCCCCTTTCTTTAAAAGATGAACTCGCCGCACATGGTTTAAAAATCACAGAGCATCGCTGCAGACCCAACTGTTTACCCCGCAGCCAGATATCTGAAGGGATCAGAACGAACTGAGATATTTTGGACGCAGAAATCAGGGATGTGTCTGAGTGTCAGGCGAGGAAGATCAAAAGATTCATTAGATGAGAATTAGATCAAACACGGCTGAAGTTGTGCGGACGCACAGAGGAGGTGTAAGAATGAGCGTGGTCGACATGAGAGGAATAAAAATCCAGGCTGCGGAGCCAGAAAGCCAACTGACTAGGAGCGGCTTTAATTGCTGAGAACATTCACGTCCAAGGAATCTGCCTACATCGTCGTCTTTTTTTTCTCCAGAACCGTCGCCGTGTTATCCTCTAATCTGGCCACGTTCTGGGTGAAAGTTTTATTTAAGCTGTTCACACTCAGAACTTTCAGTCCTCCCTCCACCCCACGTTTCCACCTTTATGTTTAAACTTGTAATCCCATTGCATTGGTAGAGTGAGAAAAATCCAATTTCAGATAGCTGTAGGACCATAAATAATATTAGGCACAGCGGAGGCCGCACCACCCCAAGGGAGAGACAGAACAGGCTGTTGTTGTGAAGCAAAGAGAAGATAGAACACCATTTTTGGGGAGAAAGAAAAGGAGAAAAGGGGAAAAAAAAGATTAATAGAACACAAAATTTGAGTAGGCTGAGTTGGACACATCAGTGGCTAAGCAAAGAACAGGTATGTTTGAGATAATTCGAGGAGAAGCAGAACCAAACGAGGAGAAGCAGCATTCGGCTTCTATGCACCACCAACCTGAAACAAACTTCCAGAAAACTGCAGCTGAAACACTGAGCTCCTTAAAAACCAGACTACAAACCCACCTGTTTAGAGTCGCCTTTGATGCATAATCGACTAATTTAACAATGACACTTGACTAAATGTAATATTTCCATTGTTGATTTTATGTAAAACACTGAAATGCCTTGTTGCTGAAATGTGCTATACAAATAAAATTTGATTGATTGATTCAACTGAAATGAAAAACTAGCTATAAGCTAACTGTAGTAGTCATGTCATGAAGGCCGTCCTCTTTAGGACTGCGACACAAACTTTTCCTAACTTCAGCCAGATAAATGGCACACAAAAAATAGGTCAAGTGTCTTCACGTAAAATAAAGCACCTGTACTTGCACTGTGGGCCTGATCCAGTTGGTCAGGATGCTCTGAACTTCTGCACCCTCTTTTTAAAACCATTGTTTCCATCTACATTAGCCCTCTGGTGGTTAGGTTCTCCAGGGCTCCAGTCTAACTTTTTGAACTGGTTGCACTGGTGTGTCTAACTTTTACTCTTAGTTTCACCACCACCAAAATTAGGTGCATCAAATTTTTTTAGCCACATCTTCTTTAACATCTCACATATACATGTTAACTTTTTTAAAAACCACCATGCATTAAGACATGTGTCAAACTCAAGGCCCGTGGGCCAAATCTGGTCCGCCATAGCTTTTTGTGTGGCCCTCTAGATTCTAGACTAAACACTAAAAGTGCTTAAATATTATGTTATCAATCAAATCAGTGCACTTTTTAACGATTTACTGCCAAATTATATCCATCAGTTCCTCCGGTTTCTTGGGAATTATCGTGGAAATTGATGCAAAATCAACAAATTGCGCTAATAACTGGGAGCTCATTGCAGATTTTTTTTCTCAAAAATTGACAAAACTTTCTTACTTGTACTAAACAGCTGCCTGAGCCTTAATTTGTGTCAGATTATAGTCCATGTTCTATACAGTATTTAAAAAATTCATATTTACCATCATAAATAAGCGCCAATATCTGCAAATATTTCCAAATTAGTACCACAAACACGTTGATTTTTATTGCAAAAAAATAAAAATAAAAAAATCACAAAAAGAATCACAAAACCCTGTAGGAACTGAAAAGATGTTCAATAATAATGTTTACTTTTAAGGATCCGTTGATATTTTAACAGTTGGTGAACAGGTTTGATCGATACATTCTAGCTTCTCACTTTAAATCTTGATCTGCCAGAGTTAGGAAATGTTTTGGCCGTAACTGTATTCCATTTCTATTTCTTTATATATTGGGATGTGTTTAATAAAATCCATTCATGTCCATCAAGCTACAAGAATGTATTTTGCAGGAATGAAATTGGCAGCTGTTTTTCAGAATGAAGTCAGGACGGTGGATTTTTGTTTTCAGCAGCATTTAGAGGCATGAAGCAATCAGAGCCAGTAGGACTTTCGAAATGAACAGTCATTTATTTGCTGAGGATGGCATATATTGAGCATTAATGTTTCTATGAATCGTTTACAGACATCAATGTCCTCTTAATAGGCAAACGTTCGGTGCGAATTCAGATTTTTCTTTTTTTCAGGCGCACTATTGAGAAATTAGGTTGCATCCGCAACCATTGGTTGCAGTGAGCCCTGTCGTACTTAACCTCATGTTCAGTTGCCATGACAAGCGTCAGCATAATGAAATGGATAACCTGAAGGATTTGGTGGCTTTCGTTTTAGATTCTTCAGCCTCCCAATCTCTATTTCCGGCCAGCATTCTCTCTGCAGCTGTTTAACTTCCCTTTTCCCGTTTTATCAGTTTTACATTTGACCTTTTTCGAAGCCAACACAGGCCAAAAGCGCCCTCTTGAAGAGTAAATTACAGTGGAAGAAAAGGCTATTTTGAGTTGTTTTGGGTCAGAGTGTCTTACCCTCTTCCAATGAGTCCTGCAGTCCTAGATTCATTTAATTGTGACTTTAATGGCCCACTTAGTCTACTGCTATCCGAGTGCACTCATTGATTGCTTGCCGAAAATCAGGAAAGTGGGGTGTGTCTGTTTGTTTTGCCTCACTAATGGACACCATCTCAGCATGCACCTCAGCCGAAAGCGAGCGGCAGAGCAAACAGAGATGAAAAGAAAGAAACACTGCCAGAGAAGAAAGGAATATAAAACAGTCTTAAAAAAAAATCAATGAATCATATTTTGTGTCAGCAACTCAGGAGGAGTGAAAGATGAGGACGATTCTTAAGGTAACACTCAAACCAGACCCGACAAAGCCTTGCTTATCAGACAGACAATCTGGTTTTAAACGATTCTTATAATCGTCGCTCGTAGCCATTAGTTAATTCTACAATGAATTAACCACAGCTGTAACAAAATCGCAGATAAAGCCGATTGGAGATGCCCACTAGATAGAGAATTGAATGCTGCATTTTAAGATGTAACACGGCTTTAGCAATGTTGCTGCTGTTTGATATTAGCAGTGAGAAGGGGCCTCAAGCTGCTGTCTCTCAGGATAGATAGGGCAGTGAAGCCCGTACTCTGTGGCCAGCAGGGTATAATTACATTTTCCCGTGGGGCACCTCTGCTGCACCAACTCAGCCATATAGAGGGGAGAGATTGAAATCTGATTGCACTCACGTGCAGCCATCAAATGTCCACACGTCAACAGTGAACGTGTGCACGGCGTGCACGCAGGTCTGCGTCTGGCACGAGCACAGAGCGAACGAACGCGCGCCCAATCAAAAGCGTCGCCAGTCGTCGTTCTGTCCGACTGTTCTTGCAGAGGAGAGTCTGAGAGAGGCATTGTTAAAAACGCCCTTCAGTCTCTCTTTTATTAGAGCTGACGGGAGCAGAAACACCGGTCTCAAATGCTGATCCTCTAAAGCCGCCTCATCGCAGGAAGCACTAATGGCGACTCGTATATTTTTCAGACGAACAGGGATTCAGTTTAGTACTGCTGACTATCAAACTGTGTTAAAACAATTCAGAAGAATCGCTGTGAGGAAGTGAATAAATAGAGCAAAAATAGCGGTTTGTCTCATGAGTTACTGATGAATTTCTGGGGTGGAAAAAAACTTATACATGTTGAAACATTTCATTTTCAGGGCTTCAAACAGCCTAATTTAGCATTCAAGCACCAACCACTACTCTGTGGATTTATGTTGGTTCTTAATATTTCAACACACAATAATTTATTTCGAATAGGGAGCTACAGTCTGCTGCAGACAACAAAATCGAAATGTATATTTGCAACATTGAAAATTAGGTATGTCGGGTTCCGGTGACGTCACCTTCCGAGATGGCTGCTTGAGCTGACTACTCCTCCGGTAAATTTTAATTCGACCCCCATTATTTGCCAAATATAACGAAAAATGAGTAAAATTGAGTCTGTAAGGGGG
>CAEFZY010011643.1:0-12663 GCA_903066815.1 Brachyrhaphis roseni
CTCCAGTCCGCTGTTACCCGACTCCAGTCGCTTTAACCCGACTCCGGTCCACTTTGACCCGACTCCGGTCGCTTTGACCCGACTCCAGTCCACTTTGACCCGACTCCAGTCGCTTCAACCCGACTCCGGTCCGCTTTTACCCGACTCCAGTCGCTTTTACCCGACTCCAGTCCGCTTTAACCCGACTCCGGTCCACTTTGACCCGACTCCAGTCGCTTCAACCCGACTCCGGTCCTCTTTAACCCAACTCCGGTCCACTTTGACCCGACTCCAGTCCACTTTGACCCGACTCCAGTCCACTTTGACCCGACTCCAGTCCACTTTGACCCGACTCCGGTCCGCTTTGACCCGACTCCAGTCGCTTTTACCCAACTCCAGTCCGCTTTAACCCGACTCCGGTCCACTTTGACCCGACTCCAGTCGCTTCAACCCGACTCCGGTCCGCTTTTACCCGACTCCAGTCGCTTTAACCCGACTCCAGTCTGTTTTCCTGGAAAGTCCGGTTTCTTCGGGGAGTTGTGAATACGTAATCGGACCAAAAAGTGAACTCTGGTCCACCTACAAACCTCAGTCTCGGTTTGATTGAAGTGAACTCTGGTTCTGAATGCATATTCTGCTGTAGTTCACTCCAAAAGCAGGAAGTGGACTACAGTGCAGGGCATTCTGGGTAGATGCAGCCAAAACAAACATGCTAGTCTAGCGCTAGCGGGAGAAATCATTCGAGAAATCCTCCAACCGCTAAAATCTGAAGCCTCCATTTTGTTTCCATTTGGTGAAGAAGGAAGTTGCTCTCAAACAGCCTACAGAACATCTTAACACTCCTCGTTTGTAAAGCTATGAATTATGCTTCTTCGTCTTCACAGTTATGAGTTTGGTCATATTAAATCCCAATGAAATACAACAAGGGTTGTAGCTTGAAATATAAACAAGTTCAAAGGTTGGAAAATACTCCTGCTAGTCTCAGCTGGAGCATTTTATTCATAAATCTGCATTAATTTAAAATATGTAGCCACTTTTTGGGAGTTTTTCCTCCCAATCAGATTTACTGCAGTTATTTTTTTCCACCATGACCTCAATCCTTCTGTGCAAACTGCTTTCAGTCTAACTCAATGACAACTTGTTCATGTTGTGCTAAAACTCAAAGTCTTGGCCTTAAAAACTGTCCTCGTTAAGTTCCTGAATGTACTGCCACGGTGTTGGACGGAAACCAGCTTTCAGTCCAGCCGGTTGCTAATTAGCAGTCGACTCGGAGGATTCGGACAAATCCTGCTTAATGGCAGCGAGGAAAAGTGTGGCTTGACCACCAGACGTGGATAATAATTGGTCCCAAGGTAAAGAAGGAGGAAAAACCATCCCACAAATCCCTCTAATGCTGCTGCCTGCTGGCCGGGATTTCCATCTTATTACCCGAGTCGTTTTGAGCCTGTTAATAAAGATAAACAAAGATGCAAACTAAGTTCATCATAAACAGAAAAGCTTCTGGCTGCTTTTTTTAAATACTGTGGAGCTCAATCTGTGGCCCCCTAGTGGTCAGCAAGGCACTGCATGTAAACAGATGGTTATTTGCTCTAACATGAGCTCAAAGTGCTGAGCTGACCAATTAATGATGTATAAAAATAAACGAAAACCTGAAGATACTGATGTTAAACAAACACCAAGAGGAACACATACCCACCTTTACCAATTAGTAGTTTATTCAATAAATGTGTTAACTAATATTTTTATTTCACATTGGATTAAGATGTTAATGCCAGGTTGAGTTCAAGCTTGGTGTTTGTTAAATTAGTTAATGTCATGATGTGTGAGAAGCAGAGAGCTGATAATATTTTAATGAAAAAACCTCAGGGAGCCAGAGGCGAATCAAAAACAAGAATCCAGAGGAAAATGACAGCAGGCAAAAAATAGGAGATTTAACTGGAAGAACCAGAAAGGAAGAGAGCAGGAGGGTTTAAATACTGTGAGGTGAGAAAACACAACAGAATAGGGCATTAACATAACACTAAAAAATAACTAAACTTAGGAAACATAATTAGAGACCAGAAGCAAACTGAACTGAAAACACTAAGAATGACAGAACTAAGATAAAACAGAAACCAGCTAATTGAAGAAAGAGTTTGATGAACACAGAATAATGAAAACACCAGAACAGTTAAATGATCGTCAGCCTGAATAAGTTTGAGAAACGTTGTTTATAAAAACACGGACCTGGAGCTGCTGCTTGCTAAGTTAATCAAGTCTAAAGTTTGCTGATGAGACTTGAAGCGAGTTTGGTGACGGCTCCGCGGCCTGCCTCCTCAGTGAGCGGCTGCTGCAGGCGCCGGCTGATCCACACACAAACCGACAGCGGCTCAACTTTACATCAGCGTTCCCGTCGCCTCACATATGTGATGATGTCAGAGACGGCGCGCGGCGAGCGACCTTGGTGCCGCCGATGGATCCCTGGGCTTCTTGTTTCTCACTGCAGCAGGAGACGGTGGCCTGGTCAGAGTTCAGCTTCACAGATTGCTTCTGTCAAGGTGGGACACAGGAAGCAGGAACTGATTCAGACCAGCAGGAAAATGGCCTCACAGGGTCACAACAAAACCCAGAATAAAAAGTGCAGCAGGATTTACCTCCTTTCATATAAAAACATTTTACAGCAATGAATCAAATAGCTGCTGTATTGAAACTTACATAGGGAATTATTTCTCTCTAACTATATATAGCAACCATGTTGTTACTAAATAGAACCTGCTAGCTAATAGCACCATTAGCTATGCTAGCAGCTAGCCTTCAAGTAACATGAAAGCAATAACATTTACAAATATTTCCCACTATGTTTCTTTTCTCTAAGAATTGTAATAGTGTATATTTCCTTATAAATATCCTGTTTCTTGATTGCACTGTTAGTTATGTAAGCAGCTAGCTGCTAGCTTGCCTAAACAGAGTGGTTTAGTGTAGAATTAAAGAAATTGAGTTTTTATTATTTTCAAAGTTTATTGTATTTCAGTTTAAATACATAAAATGGAAGAGTGTACTGCGTTCATGACATAAATGTAGACACCCTGCATATTGGTTGCAACATTAGCGCTGGCTAGCTGCTAGCTTGCTAAATAAGTAGAAGTTTAGTGTATAAAATTCAATAAAAATGTTTTATTATAGTATATTTAGTACTAGTTTGATGTATAATTTAATCTTAGTATATTAACTTTAAATATTCATATTCATTCCTGTGTTACACTTTATTTGTTGACTAATAAGTGAGTAGCATCAGTAGCTTCGTTAGCAGCTAACTACGTAATCAGCAGTAAGAGCAGATGCCAGAAATGAAATTGAAAATATAATCTGTTGTTCTGTATTTTTCCATGTTTTGCCGTTTGTTTTGTCTCAGTTCTGTGTTTTATGGAAAACATTTGAATCGTGGAGTTAGCTAACATCCTTGCTAGCGCTGTTAGCAGCAGCTAACTGACCGTAACAACAGAGGTCTGGAAGAAAGCAGCGGTTAAAGTTAGAAACACAACCTGGTTTTATTATAATGTTCTTTATTCTGTGTATTGAATTGTCTTTTTCAACTTTGATGTAGAAACTGTTTTAATAATGTTGGACTGAAAGCAGGAAACTTTTATTTTAGTCAGAATCATTTTGTGAATCAGCTGCTGGTTTAGCTCAGATCTTTAAATGATCCTGTTTTAATTTTTGGTCATGGTGACGACATAAACAATTAATAACTTATTGAGCTTTAACTCATTAAGTTAATAAAACCACTACAGACTTTAGATAAAGTGATATAAATATACATTTGGTTGGAGTTTCAGTTTTTAAATTAACACAGTTTAACTCCTAAATACATTTATTAATTTAACTTTAAGTGTCTGGAAGGATTTGACTTGTGTTTAATTCTAGTAGAAATATTTAACAGATTTACCCTTTAAGGAAAATTACATTAGAAATATGTAAACTATTTGGTTACATCATCTTTATTGACTCAGTGGTTGTATGGTGGAAATGTTCTCATCTGGAATAAATTAGGACTCCAGATTATGTTCATAAATTATGTTTTTAAAGTGCAGAAGCTGCATTAATAATTCAGTGTCTGTTTGATCAGCGCTCCGACGTTTCTGCTCTCCCTGCTGCTTATTCTTATATAATCTGTTTTGTTTGACAAAGTTTAGAAAAAGTTATAATAAATGAATGAACTCCTCTTTTTGTTAATGAGCGTTTTATATAATTAGGATAGTACAAATTGAACGCTGCAACATTTATTTCCATTAAATCAATCGATTTAGGACGGAGTCTCTGTTGGGACAAACAACTTGCACTTTGAAGTTAAATTTCTTTCTATTAATTTTTGAACATCAGGGTGTAAATGGAGACAGAAACATGTTTTAATCCTTTTCTCTTACTGAGCGCTGCTGCAGACACAAGATCAGTTCTCATTTTTAGAAACATTCACTGAAACTTTCAGGTTTCTGTAGTTTTCATTCCTGAAACTCAATGGAAACTTTCCAAAGCTTTCAAGCTCTGCGTCAAACCTTACGTTCCAGAACTTTTACTTTCATTAAACCTTTGGAATAAAATGAATAGAGATTGAAAGTCTCATTAACAAGAGCGACCTTGGCTGGACAGCAGCAGATTATTTTTGTTAAAGTAACTTTCTGAAACTTTTTGAGTAAATTGTGAATCCTGCAGTGAACCTGAAGTATTATTTCTACAAGAAAAGTAAAGTTTATGTGTTTATAAATGTTTTTACATGATTAGAAGAAAAATAAAATATTAAACAACAAAAAGAACAGATTACAAAAGCAAAGTGAGGGAAATGGTGACAGGTTAAAAGACAGACTGACGTTTGGTTCTGGTTCTGCAGATCAGAACCTTCCGGACCTGAGAGTTCTGGACGGTTCTGATCCAACAGCAGCAGATCTTTAATGTTTCCTGGAAACGTTCTTCAGGTGACAGAAGGCTGATTTTCTAACCGTCTTTATGTGTCTCTGAAGGTCCAAACCCAGATTTCAGCCTGATTCCAGCTGTAATAACTCACTTCAGATCTTTAACAGTTCAGTTTTGTTTTGGTCGGGTTCACAGTTATCTGGTGACATTGTGAAGTAGAGCGCTGTATCATCTGCGTATCTAATCATAGTTTTTGTTATAACCTCAGTTATCTTAATATCTACGACTTGTGCATGATTTTCCCTGAACTTCTGGAAGTTTCTTTGCTAAAACTTTCCAAAACTTAAAGTACAGCCTGTGTTTTGTGTTGCTACCAGAAAGAGAAGTAGAACTGGGAGTTAAAGCCTTAATAGTTGTTTCCGAATCAAGTTTGTGCAACAGAAAAATGTAAAGGGAAGAAAACCATTAATAAGACACAATAACTATCAGTGATTTCCAGTGAAGACGGAGCTGGAGGTTCCTGAATGTGATGAAGGGTGCAGAGGGTTGGTTGGATGTCAGGAACGCCTGCAGGGAGCGTCTAAAAGAAGATTACATGAAAAAAACAGACATTTAATAAATAATTTAATGGAATAATAAGCAGCAAAACGTTGTACCCCTTAGTCATCTTTTCTAATCATGCTTCCTGCTGCTTCCTGGTAGTCGTGACATTTTCTGCGAGTCCTGCTTTGGTTTTAAAGTAGCTGCTCACAGATAGCAGACACATTTTGTTTGCCAGGAACTCATTTTGATGGAGCAGCCTGGATAAATGGAAAGCCTGTCAGATTTCATTTTTCCATTAAACGCAGTCGAATCCTCTGCTGGTTTTTTCATCAGATCTGATTCAATCACTTCATCCTGCTTTAAATCTCACAGAAACACGGAGAAGAAAATAAACAGCTTTCATTAAAGTCCCGGCGCTCGGATTAATCTACCTGGAGACGCGTGTTGACATGAAATGAGCCGAGCGCGGCCAGCTGTTGGCGCGGCTGGACTCGCCGCTCCCACTTTCTGCTGCCCGGTTTCATCTGGGAGTCCGACCCGGTCCGACCCGGCCTGTGTTCTGGGCTCCAGCTCTGCCTTTGTTATCCGGCTGGTTCTGACCCGCCTCGCCGCTGCTGTCTGCCCTTTCATTGAAGCTGCTGCTTTCTGCTGCTGTGGCTCACTGCAGCAGCCCGGTACATCAGGGAACACGCATTAGTGGACCTATTGTGCCAAATTCACATTTTTGTAATTCTCTACTGCTCTAAAAGCTGCCGACGCTGCAAAAAACACAAAACCTTACCAAGTATCTTTTGTCTAGTTTCTGGTTCTGGAAATGAGACAAAACTAACTTACAGTAACTTTGCAGTAGCAGCTTGTTTTCAGCCAGAAACTCCAGAATATTGATGAAAAAGTAAAAAGTTTCATTGGCAGATTATTTTATTTATAACAATGGAGAAATATTTTATGAGTGAATTCGTCTGCCAATATTAACACATTATTCACTTAAAATCAGCTCATATTTCTTATTGAAAATGTACTGTAAGCTATTTTTACCTTATTTCAACTTTACTGAAATATTTGCACTAGAAACTAAATTAAAATACATGGTAAGATTTTGTGTTTTGCAGTGCGAGCACTTAAAAACAGCATCCAGTTTGTTTTATGGCAATAAATTAGCTTTTTTGGTGTCTGGAAAATGAGCCGCTTCAAAAATATAAATAAAAAAACTGTCTCAAATCAGCTGAAACCAGCCCTTAAAGTGTTACCTAGCAACCACAGCAGAGTTCCGCCCGTTACCTAGCAACCACAGCAGAGTTCCGCCCGTTACCTAGCAACCACAGCAGAGCTCCAGGATATTTGGTGAGCTGGTTTTACTGCTGTATGTTCTGTACAATGGATGCTGGAAAAGCAGCCATTGTTTTGGTGTTGATGACTTTCCATCCAGAAACTGTTGCTGGATCCTGGTTGGTTGAACTCGAGGCTCCACTTCTGAAACTTACAGAGTCTTTCTGTGGAACCTGCTGGGTTCTTTCTAGAACTTACAGGAGCTAAAGGGGGAACCTGTGGAATACTTTAGGGAACTTATTTTGTGAAACTTTAACTCTTGGAACGGAAAGTTTCAGAACTTACTGGAAACCTAACAGGAATCAACTGGTGCTTCAGAACCAGCAGGATACTTTCTAGAACCCAACGGTTCTGTCTGTGTCTCCAGGTCCGTTAACGGTTCTGTCTGTGTCTCCAGGTCCGTTAACGGTTCTGTCTGTTTCTCCAGGTCCGTTGAGGGTGATCGTCCCCACCGAGTCGGTCTCGTCGTTCCTGGGCGACACCGCCCTGCTGCGCTGCGAGGTCTCCGGCGACCCGAGGCCCGTCATCCGCTGGCAGAAGAACCGGGAGGACCTGCCGCTCAGCTTCCAGCCCGAGTCCCGGCTGGCGGTTCTGCCGTCCGGGTCGCTACAGGTGAGCCGGGTCCAGCCGCCAGACTCGGCGACGTACCGCTGCCTGGCCGACAACCCGGGCAGCACCAGGACCGGGACGGACGCCGAGCTCCGAGTTCTCCCAGGTAGGAAACACAGACTCAGGTTTCCTCCAGGCGGTTCCTTTCATTTGTGGTTCTGTTGGCCTGTGGTTCTGTTGGCCTGTGGTTCTGTTGGCCTGTGGTTCTGTTGGCCTGTGGTTCTGTTGGCCTGTGGTTTTGCTCTGAATGTTGTTTTTTTCTCTATTTAGACTAAAATGGTTTTCAGTTTGAAGCTTAATATCTCGTCATGTTTCGTTAATATTCATATATTTATGTCAATAATATTCATATATTTATGTCAATAATATTCGTATATTTATGTCAATAATATTCGTATATTTATGTCAATAATATTCATATATTTATGTCAATAATATTCGTATATTTATGTCAATAATATTCGTATATTTATGTCAATAATATTCGTATATTTATGTCAATAATATTCATATATTTATGTCACTATCTGACGACGTTCAGTGATTTTCACCAGAGACGCTCAGATGCTTTTTATGTGCATAAATTTAGCAATAAGCTGATTTTGTCTGCGCTGAACATGAAAAGCAAAGACGACAATCATCCAGGAATCAGGAGGACTCAGAGTAATCCCACCACCTGGACGACCCGACGTTCCCAGAATCTGATCAGAACCGGCTCAGAAACCCAAACCGACCTGCAGGGTGTCAAACATGGAGGCCATTTTAATAAAACAAGCTGCTGCTTCAGCCTTTAACACGACGTTCAGATCAAACCAGCAGGAATCGGTTACTGGTTTCTGCCTCAGCAGAACTCTCTGTCCTCATGTTTTCATTAATACCCAACAGAAAACCAAATGTTTTCTTTTCTAACTCTGAGATCTGATGGAGACAAATCTCCATTTCTATGCTAATATTCTGGTTTACTCAGCAAACCGATTTAACATTAGAACTGTGAAAATAACAAGTAGATAAAATATCTACTGAATGAGAACCATCAGAAGGGCAGCTAACGTTTCTGCAGACCCCACACATGCTGGACACAAACTGTTTAGCCTTTTCCCTGCAGGGCGGCGCTGCAGAGTCAGTTCCCTGATTCATAACTGCATTAATTCAACTTTCTTCTTTTGTAAAAACACTTTTTATACATATTTATAAAAAATAACTAGTATTTTTCTTTTCTTTTTCATATGTAAAATGTCTGGAAGTGGAACCAAATTAATTTGTTGTTTGTGTTCAGAAACGTTTTGATTAAACAGGATTCTGATAATATTGCAATAAATACATGAACCTCAAGAAACACTGAGTAAATTAATACATAAATAATTAAAAGGTGAAAAGACATAAATACGTAAAAAAATAATAAAAAATTAGACAGAGCATTTGGGCCATATTTAAAAAAAAAATTACAAGAATAACGTGGCAAAATATGAGAATAAAGTAGAAATAAAATGAAAATAAAGTCATAATATTGTGTCTTTATTCTCGTGTTATTTCATTGTTATTCTTGTACGACTTTATTCCTGTAATATTGACTTTATTCTCTAATTATTACAACTTTATTCTAATAATTTATGTTTTTATTTTGATAATATTGGTTTAAGATCCATCATGCAAAATAAACAATATGTAAATAGTTCAAGTTAAAAAATATCTGAATACGAAACTAAACTTTAAGTGTCTAAACAAATAAAATGTAGAATAAATCCTAAGTTGTGTATCTGTCTGAACCTCTTCCTCCTCCTCCTCTTCCTCCTCTCTGCGTTTCAGAGCCTGGGCTCAGCAGGAGCCTGCAGTTCCTCCAGCGTCCGTCCAGAGTAACGGCCCTCCTGGGAACAGACGCTGTGCTGGAATGTTCCGCCTCCGGATACCCGACGCCCAGCATCCAGTGGAGGAGAGGAGAGGAAGTCATCCAGGGCTGGTGGGTGTTTCTGGAGGAGCTGCGGTCGAGTCCAACGCTCTGAGTGAAAATGAAACAACAAATTAAACAACTTCAGGTCGACTGGAGGATGAAAACGGTGAAAAATACATTCCTCAGTTTGGTTTCTAAATAAAAGGAGCACAAAGAGTCAGAGGTCGATGGTCTGAACGATGTTCAGCTCCTTGAAGATGTTCCAACTACAAAACACTCAACCCGTCCACATATTGATTATTTATTAAGAGATGAAGCCAAACGCTGAAAACATTCCCTCTGTGGTCCATCAGCTGTAGAATCCAGAAGAAAAAGATAAATCTGTCTCCAGTCCGATTTCTGTTGGTTTAAAACAGAATCCAGAAGCTCCAACAAAGTTCAGGAAACGTTGAACTTTTCACAATCTGGAAACGTCTGTGAGAAATTCCTTTAGCTTCAACGATTGAGGAGACATTTAATCCACACAAATCAGGTTTTTACACGTTGGGATAAAAAGCTGTTAGTTTTAGACAGTCTGTTCGTTAAAGACTTCAAATCATGTCTATAAATTAAAACTTTATTCATTTTTAAAATGTAAATTTATTCATGTAGTTTATTTTTCTCATGAAACGTTCTGTCAGACAAATTTTGAGTCTTGATTACATTTTGTGACTTGAAGCGGATGATGCTACCGCTAACTAGCAAGTTAGCTAGTCGCTAACTAGCTGCTAATAATCATGCTATAAGTAATAATTAAGCTAGCTGTAGAGAAAAACTGTTTTTAAAGTAAATAATTCAGTTTTTCCTTTCAGGAACAAGAAGTTCTCCCTGCTAGCAGGAAGTAACCTGATCATCAGAACCGTCACCGACGACGACTCCGGCGCCTACAGCTGCACGGCCTCCAACAAGAACCAGAACATCACGGCGCAGGCAGAACTCAGCGTCCAAGGTGAGCCGAGCAGAACCACGAGTCGGACCCAGAAGAACCACCAATGAAAAGTTCTCCAACCGGGTCAACCAGAACCAAATGTTGTTTCATTCAGGAGGTTCTGAGAGATAAAACGTGGCGGCATAAACAGAACCGGGTCGATGGTACCAACCCAAAAAATAAATACAGACACTGCATTTAAATGAACTGAATTTGATTCATACAAAAAATTAAATGCTAAATTTTGTAATAAAATATTAAAGACATGAGTAGATTAATTTATTTACATGAAATAAATAATAATAAAAATGTTTGTTCTTAGTAAATCTAAACATATAAGGAAATTAAGTAAAAAGTGTTTCAGGTGGATGTGAATCGTGCAGCAGGACAGGAAGCCTGCGGGGGTCTCGGCCCACAGCATGACGCCTCGGCCCGCAGCATGACGCCTCGGCCCGCAGCATGACGCCTCGGCCCGCAGCATGACGCCTCGGCCCACAGCATGACGCTCTGCGTGTTTCCAGCGTTAATCTGAGGCGGCAGGCTGGAGGAAACAGTCGGCAGCGTCAGAATCCGTTGAAAGAGCTTCACTTCATAAATGAAAACACAAACTGTTGCCGACAGCGCATCTGTTCTCCTGCTGCGTTAAAACAATATTCTCTCTATATTTCATCTTTTATGATACTTAGCTCTGATTCCTCGTCGGTTTTCCTCTGTGACCTTGCTCTCCTGCACGGAGGCGTCATTCTGCCGTAATGAAGGTTTGGGACATGATTCCTGGGAGCTCCGTCAAGATTCCCATCTGCCGCCGTAATGAGAGGCAGCCATGTTTGTTCTGAGAGCTCAAAGCAAACAGGAGCAGCTGCTGTTTGTTCACCGAAGAGCAAAACTGATGGCTCACCTGCAGGCGCCGCTCCCAGCTGGGACTGCGTCCCACTGCATCCCACAGCGTCCCACTGCGTCTAACTGCGTCTAACTGCGTCCCACTGCGTCCCACTGCGTCCCACTGCGTCCCACAGCATCCCACTGCGTCCCACTGCGTCTATCTGCGTCCCACTGTGTCCAACTGCGTCCCACTGCGTCCCACTGCGTCCCACTGCATCCCACAGCATCCCACTGCGTCCCACTGCGTCTAACTGCGTCTAACTGCGTCCCACTGTGTCCCACTGTGTCCCACTGCATCCCACAGCATCCCACTGTGTCCCACTGCGTCTAACTGTGTCCCACTGCATCCCACTGTGTCCCACTGCGTCTAACTGTGTCCCACTGTGTCCCACTGCATCCCACAGCGTCCCACTGTGTCCAACTGCGTCTAACTGTGTCCCACTGCATCCCACTGCGTCCCACTGCGTCTAACTGCGTCTAACTGCGTCCCACTGTGTCCCACTGCATCCCACTGTGTCCAACTGCGTCTAACTGTGTCCCACTGTGTCCCACTGCGTCCCACTGCATCCCACTGCGTCCCACTGTGTCCAACTGCGTCTAACTGTGTCCCACTGTGTCCCACTGCATCCCACTGCGTCCCACTGTGTCCAACTGCGTCTAACTGTGTCCCACTGCATCCCACAGCATCCCACTGCGTCCAACTGCGTCTAACTGCGTCCCACTGTGTCCCACTGCATCCCACTGCGTCTATCTTCGTCTAACTCCGTCCCACTGTGTCCAACTGCGTCTAACTGTGTCCCACTGTGTCCCACTGCATCCCACTGCGTCCCACTGTGTCCACCTGCGTCTAACTGTGTCCCACTGCATCCCACAGCATCCCACTGCATCCCACTGCGTCTATCTGCGTCTAACTGCGTCCCACTGTGTCCAACTGCGTCTAACTGTGTCCCACTGTGTCCCACTGCATCCCACTGCGTCCCACTGTGTCCAACTGCGTCTAACTGTGTCCCACTGCATCCCACAGCATCCCACTGCGTCCCACTGCGTCTAACTGCGTCCCACTGTGTCCCACTGCATCCCACTGCGTCTATCTGCGTCTAACTGTGTCCCACTGTGTCCCACTGCGTCTAACTGTGTCCCACTGCATCCCACTGCGTCTATCTGCGTCTAACTGCGTCCCACTGTGTCCAACTGCGTCTAACTGTGTCCCACTGTGTCCCACTGCATCCCACAGCGTCCCACTGCGTCTAATTGCGTCTAAGTGCGTCCCACTGCGTCCCACTGTGTCCAACTGCGTCTAACTGTGTCCCACTGCATCCCACAGCATCCCACTGCGTCTAACTGCGTCTAACTGCGTCCCACTGTGTCCCACTGCATCCCACTGCGTCTATCTGCGTCTAACTGCGTCCCACTGTGTCCAACTGCGTCTAACTGTGTCCCACTGTGTCCCACTGCATCCCACTGCGTCCCACTGTGTCCCACTGCATCCCACAGCATCCCACTGCGTCCCACTGCGTCTAACTGCGTCTAACTGCGTCCCACTGTGTCCCACTGCATCCCACTGCGTCTAACTGCGTCCCAC
>CAEFZY010011656.1:0-15544 GCA_903066815.1 Brachyrhaphis roseni
TGGTCAGGATGCCTCCTGGACGCCTCCCTGGTGAGGTGTTCCGGGCACGTCCCACCGGGAGGAGGCCCCGGGGAAGATCCAGGACACGCTGGAGGGACTATGTCTCCCGGCTGGCCTGGGAACGCCTTGGGATTCCCCCGGAGGAGCTGGAAGAAGTGGCTGGGGAGAGGGAAGTCTGGGCCTCCCTTCTGAAGCTGTTACCCCCGCGACCCGACCCCGGATAAGCGGAAGACGATGGATGGATGGATGGATGATTAATCTCCCATTTTTTAGAACGTGGTATTTTTTAAATTTTTGTTCCAGTTTCTAGTGTAAATATCTTAGTACGCTTGACTCAAGACAAAACTGACAACTTTTCAGCAAGATATAAAAGCTTCTTTTAAGTAAATAATTTCTTAATATTGATAGAAAATTACTAATTCCACTTGCATGTTATTTCATTTATAACAATACTTTTTTCCAATATAAGAGAAATAACTTGCCAGAGAAACTAGTAATTTAAACTAGTAATTTACAAGTAATGTTTTGCTCAAACATTACTTGTAAGTTAGTTTTATCTTATTCCAAGTGCTCTGAGATATTTGCACTACAAACTAGACAAAAATATTTGGTAAGATTTTGTGTTTTATTCATCGTATAAAATATAAAAAGACAGAAGAAACATGTTTCAGGAACAGATCTGATTTCTCCTTTTTCTAAATTCAAAATGAAAATAATGTATACTCTAATAATACAAAAGGAAAACGGTATCAATCAGGCTATAAGTGGAGGCATTGATGTATTGAGCCGGTAGATTATGTGTGAAATGGTGGTGAGGAAAAAAGCCTGTAACCCAATCAGCTTCTCTCTGGTTTCTGTGCAGCGCTCATGAATTTGCGCTGCAAGAGTCAAAGAGGATTTGAGTAAAATGATTTTATTAGTGTCAGCAGGCCGGCAGCAGACTGCTGACAAGGTGAGGATGCTGAAATGTGCTCCTCATTGATAACTGATAACCAGGGACACACAGGAAATGTGGGCCAAGACGGAAGATGACTCCATGACAGAGCGAAGGGGGAGAGCAGAGATCCTGCTCTATTTCTGAGGGAGATTATGAGAAAGAGGTCTGAGAAAAGGAGATTAAGGCCAAAGAAGACTTAATGTTGAGAGAATATCTGTCTGGGTAGACTGATACGCACCCAGAGTTCAATTAAATTCAGTTCGGATCAGAGGAGGATGACTCCATCCTTGGCCCAACCTTGAGCAGAAGGCGGCCTGTGTGGCCGCAGCGTCCTGCTGTTTTACTGCATGTAAATGGAAAACGGACAAATCATGAATTTCCAACATGAAGGGAATGTTTCACCAGGGTGGTTAATCTTTTAATCCTTCAAGTCTGGGACAATTTACAATCAAACTGAATGCTTTGGTGTTTAATAAATTTAAAGTTTTTGAGATATTATCAAATCTGTGATTCAGTTATTGGAGAAAGAACCTTAAAAAACTAAATGTATTATTTCTGATGAACAGACACTGCAAATTAACAAAGTTTATAATAATGGATTTTGTTAAACATGTGCCAGATGTTATAAAACTGTTTTCTTATTGGTGTTTGTCTTTAAACTATGTAGGCATGGAAAATTTGTATAATATCATGGAAAAGTTTTTTTAATTCAAAATTTGAACTGATTATTGCTTTAATTTAACAAGATCATTTAAGAAATGCTACACAATATATAAATATTAACCCTCAAAGTTTCCACTCAGACATCTACTACTGCTTTGGATTAAATTCATTTCATTCCTTTAAATCAAGACTCTCTTCAGTGTTTACCAACTTCTCATGAAAGTGTGATAAAACCGGCGCGGTTAAACACTTCAGTTCGATTAAAGTGAAACTGAAACAATAAATGCTACATATCAAACTGCACACCAGCATTATGGAGCAAATATTCAGCAGTTGCTGTTTATTACGTCTGTAAGGCGTCTTCTCCATCTTATGATCTCCACCACCTGCTCTGACTGCCGGTGGTGCTCTGATCAACTCAAGATGCTGTAAAGTTCTGCCTCCTGGTGCTTCTTATACACACAGCAGTTTGCAAAAAGACTTTGATAAACTTCACTGGTCTCCCTGTGAGCCAAACTGCAAACAAATCAGACGATTCCTTCAGAATCCAAACTTTATAACTCGGCCAGTGTCAGTATTTAAGGGGAGGTATTAGGTAAAAATTTACTTTTTTGAAGGTTATGTTATGTCTGGTTTGTTGATTCGAGTCCTTTGAGAAGTTATGAAGGAACTAAAACACCAAATGTTCATAAAAAAAATTCAACTTGAAGCCTTGTTTTTATAGAAAGCAAATTCCTGCCTATTGTCAGCATATAAAAACAGTCTTTTATTGCTCAGAAGTGTTCAGTGTCCATGGAAACTTTCACAAAGACCCGAAAACCCTTTTTTAACTTCAAGCAGCTCTTAAATATCTTAAGCGATGTGATTCTGATGCGGTGAAGGACCCTCCATTCTTTGTTTTGCATTTCAAGCATTTTGTGGCAGGTTCAAGGACGCTACAGCTCAACTGTCTGTGGCTCCATCATCACAGAATCAAACATTTGTTTACAGTCATTCAGGGTCTTCACTTTAAAACATTCTTCCTGTTTTGCTACTTAGAAAATTGGCAATTTTCTGAAGAGGTTTTTTGTTTGCGTGAAAAACAAGATAATCAGACAAAGTACTAAAAGAAAGCAATTGTAGCGTCCCTCATCAGAAATCAGCAACTTTGAAGTGGATATTTCATGGTAAAATACCTCTATGGGAGTCTTTCTCAAACTGTGGTCCCCGGGCCACTGGTGGTCCGCAGGTGCCCACTAGTGGCCCACTAGGAACTGCATATAAGCAACCATTTATTTGCCGTGAAGTTAGCTCCAAGTGTGACGCTACTGTTAGCTTAGCAAAGCATTGTGTTTAAAAATAATAACGGACAAATGGATTAAGACTAAAAAGAAAGCCTGAAGATACCGGTGGAAAGTTGCGTAACTTTTGTTTTTGAACATCATTAGGATAAGTAGCATGACACATGCAGGCAGATCATGCATGTGGCTTAAAACCAGCTCATATCTATTGCTGAAAAGTTATTTATAAGTTAGTTTTGTCTTATTTTATTTGTAGTAAGATATTTGCACCAGAAACTGGACCAAAAATACTTGGTAAGATTTTGAGTTTTTTTAGTGCACAGAATGGATTTTGATGCTCAATTCTGATTTATTAATTTATTTTTATTTTTTTTCTGCGTGATCATTCATAAAACTAATTGAACCCGGCCGCAGTGAGACTTCTGTACAACCTCCACATGCGGAACAGGAATATAGACTTCACTGTTTATGGATGGAGCCGTTTATGGATCAATTTTAAAGTTTATTCAGCAGTATCCTCACAAGATCACAACAAGATGAAAGAAGATGGTACAAAGAAAGCATAAATAATAGAAATGGCTTTTTGTGGACCATTGACTGCAACTTCTGTAGAGAAGTCAGTTTAGATGTGTAGTCAAAGCAAAGAGTGGAGGGATTGTGAGATGATGCACTTCACCAATAAGACTTCTGTCATGAGTTCATAATTTTTAGCCACTGTTAAGGTCCAGTTTTACCGCATCTGGCTTTTTCTGTTACAGAATTATGACAATGTCTCACGTTAATGACATAAAAGTCGACTAAAATGACCGTTCAGACTGCAGACGCATTAAAAACAATCGTATCCAAATTAGTTATACATGTGGAAGTGGCACAGATCAGATTTTTTGGGTGAAAAGATCTGAATCGGGCTGTTCAGACTGCCGTGAAGAAGTTGGATGTAATTCATCAATTGGCTCCCACTGATGAATAAACAGCGCCGTCCATTATAGTTTTCATAAACACGGCTACGTGATGTCAAAGTTCTTCTGCATGCGGGTCACTTTATTTATAACTGTAATTGGGAAAAACAAAAATTAAATCTATTACCACCTAACTGTTGTGAAATTATTTTATCTAGTTTCTTTTCAGCTATTTAAAAACTTGGACCAGCTGTAAAAAATGTAAAAATTGCAAGTGAATCTCCATGTTTTTATGTTAAAGAGAGAGTGCTACAAAGACCATCTGTGGCCTTTTTCTGCATCTGAAATCAGCCTTTCTCTACTCACTCGAGTGTTGAGTGTCTGTGGAGTGACTGTGGAAACTTTCACACAGAACTGAAGATCTTTTTTTTATTTTCAAGCAGCACTTGTATATCTCAAGTGGCGCAGTCCTGATGAATTCAAGGATCCTCTATTCTTCCAGTTTTGCATTTCTAGCATTTTTCCTAGCAACTTTTCAAGTTGTTTACAAGCGAGTGACATAAGGATTCTTCACAGAGATCTCAACAAATTCTGACTCCCTGATCTAAAAATGTAACTATTTCTTATAGGTTTTAAAACATCGGTGTACAACCAAAAACATCCAGCTTTAATGTTTGCTGGAAGACAGTTAAGCTAGCGAGACATTTTTTTAACACAACCTGCCTACTTCTCATTTCACGTTAACTTCAGAACAAAAGTTTAAGGAATGTTGAGGAATATTCATCCGCTCTACCAAAGGGCTTGAAGTATCTTCACTAAATACCAGAACAATCACAGAAATATTTACGAGAACGGAAGTGCAAATATGCAAACCTGTGGTTTTACAGAACATTCTCAAAAACAGAACTTTCTCTAAGCTAATTCTTAACACCATTGTTGCAAAATAAAGAAGTCCAACTACATGTCACATTCTCATGCACCTTTTTGTTAATGTGGATGTTTTAAGCTTTGCTAGGTCAGGATTTGTTGGAACATTCTCTTGAAAATTTACCCAATGAGCATTGAGATTTTATGAACGCAACACATCTTACAGAGCTTCACTTGAACACAAACCGCATTGCCAAACTGGATAAGTGTGTTGTTCATATTTCATTTAAATATGTATTATAGATCAGCACAAAGTAGAGCATCATTCTGAAGTGGGAGAAAAAGATATTTGCTTTTCAGAATTTCTACAAGTGAAAGTCTTTAAAGAGTAGCATACATTTGTATGTGGCCTCCTTTATTGTTATTCTTAAAATAAAACCTAGTGTAACTACACAGGCTTGTTAGTGAAGGTAAGATAAGTCCAGTCATTAATAAAAAACACAGCAGACAGGCAGCGATGTAACTGTGGGGAAGTTAGGACGTAAAACAGTACCACTGGATCATCATCTGCAGAAATATGATGGACTAAATTCCACCTACGTTACATTGCATTCACCTAAATTTACAGGTTTGGTAAGGAGAGCATTGATCAGAGAAGCAACCAAGAAGGCCATGGTAACTCTGTAAGAGCTGCAGAAATTAACAGATCAACAGATCTTTTAACCGAACAACTGCTGGTTATTCATCCCAGAAATCTAACCGTATTGGAAAGAACGCAAGAAAAATGCCATTACTAAAAGGAATTTAGTTAAAAACAATGCAGAATTTTCTTCATCAGGAAAGTGGTGGTGATAGCATAATGCTTTGGATAACATAAAATAACACTTTTCAAAGCCTTTGGTCTTCATCAAGACTGAGCAACATTGCAGAGAATTAATAAAACACATATATTTTGTGTACAGGTAAACCCATAATGGAAAACATCACTGATGCTATTTATGGGAGCAGGAAGACCATCTGTGTGATCAGCCGACAATACCTGCAGAGCGAATGGTGCTCCAGAGAGATCCAGATGGTCAGGTGGCAGTGGAGTGTTGCTTTTAAGTCTTTTTAAGCAGAAGGGGGGAAAAATGAAATTGGCAGCAGAAAGTGGAAAGTTGACTAGGCATGTCACAGGGCAGCAAACAGAATCCTGTGAGATTTGATGCTTGGACAAATTTAGTCTTTAGCACTAATGCAGCTTGTCAGATAATGAAGAGACCTGGATCTTATGTTTAGTAAATGCAAAACATAAATTATCTATGTTTTGCGTAAATGGTGCTTCATTTATGCAAAACGGGTTGCTGAATGGAAAGGTCTAGAACTGAATGTCTTCAAGATTATAACTATGTTATGAATATAATAACAGTTATATCTGTTGTTATTATTATTACTCTCTCATTAAACAGCTATTTTCTGTCCTCCAAATATGCATAAATGGAAAAACACCAGTTATTTCCCTTGAGAATGATGCACTGGTTGTCACCGTTTAAGGAACAGGAGCCTTATTGTTCCTCTTCCTGTCACAGCTGAGTGGAGCAAAGAAAGCAGAACCAAACATGAAGTTTATAGCTGTCAAATGTCACTTTTTATTAATTTTACTGGTTTGTTTCAATTTAAACATTTTGCACTTGACAGATTTAAAAGTGCTTTACCAGTTGCCATTTTATTAGTTTAATTTTAAGGCAAACAAATAAGATCAAGTAATTATTAATTACACATTGTAATAAAGCAAGTAACACCACTTTTAAATCATGGTTGGTGATACAAGTGAGTTTTAGCAACACAGTTTTATACATGTAAAAAGAGCAACCGCAAAATGCACTGGTTTCTTTTTACTGGTTTGGAAGAGAAAAATAAAAACAAATAATCTGAATCTGCTGCTAAAAAAGAAATTGAAAATACTGAAAATGAAATATTGCCCTACAGACCATAGCCTAAGAAAAATATTAACCTATCAAGCTACGGTTACTTCATTTATTGTCAGAAGATAAAATAAACTAAAATAGTAAACAATACGTAATAACGTTTTAAATATGTTTTTTGTTTGTTTGTTGTTTTTTTTATTCACTCTTTTGGTTCTTTAGGTTTTGATTTAGTCACTTATTTTACATTCATTGATTCTTTACTTTTTATCAGTTGCTTTGATGTAGAGGCTTTAACTTGTCATAACATTTTATTACTAATTATGTTGTTATGGTCTATGATTTTAGTTAAGTTGACTGTACATTGCCTTTTTTTTCTTTTCTTTTTGTAAAGATTTGGTTTCGCTTCACTGGTGTTCCTGAAATGCTCCGTTAGTCACGATCTCATTCCTTTTCTTTTTATAAAACCATTCTCTTTTTCCTGTATTTCTCTAGTGCTGGCTGAGAACCGGAACCAGATCTTTATTTTGGTGGTTAGATAAAGTCCATTATCATGTTGCACCATCCAGTTCTTCTTTAGATTTATTTTTTTTTCATCCGACACGTTCCTCAATAACCTTTTGATAAACATGGTGGATTCTATGACGGTGAGCTGGCTAGGTCCTGCTGCAGCAAAGATTGGTCCTGCTGCAGCAAAGATTGGTCCTGCTGCAGCAAAGATTGGTCCTGCTGCAGCAAAGATTATCCCCAAAATAAAAACCAATACTATCATCTCCATGTTTCAAAGTTTGCATGAGTTTTTTTTCCCAGAATACAATTTGTTCCATCCCAAACAGGTCCAGTAGAAATGATGAAACGGAAAGCAACATGTTCTGGCTTCATGCTGCCTCGCTTCATTGTGTCTTTAATCAAATATTAAATGATTGACAATTTGATCAGATACTCAGTTCTTCAGTAGACTATTTTAAATAGTCTACTATTTAAAGTAAATACTTTACTTTCACTCGTTAATTTTTTTGGATGGCTACTTTTTACTTTTACTTGAGTAAAAATATGTTGAAGTAGTGCTACTCTTGGGTACAATTTTTGAGTGCTCTGCCAATCTCTGGTCTTTCTCTGGATTAACTCCTAGCATGAAAAAAGAGATGGAGCGTCAACGTTTAAAAAAAAAAGTAAATGTAATTGAATTAAGTGTGTCAAACTTACTTTATTTACATTTCTTTAACATACCAACTTAATAAATTGACTTGGATTTATTATTTAATGTATGAATAATTAAATCCATGTAATTAAAAACACAGAAATTGTGTTTTAATGATTGAAAGCTTCCAACATATCTTTGGTCCAATTTTTGTGCTTGATTATATTACTTCCTCACAGAAGTACCACAGGTTTACCTCCTCTGGCCACACTTGTTACTCTGTTTTTATTCTGTTGTATTGCCACACTCCCCTTTCACTTCAGTAAACTTTTTGTGAAACGACAACAGTTCATCTGAAAGAAGGAACTAAACCGACACACAATAAGGAAAAGGTCAAAATCCAGATTGGGATCGTTTTGTCGGTGCATGTTACCACTAAAGGAAATTAACAACTTCACCTCAACTTATCCTGAAGACATTTTAAATATCTGTAGTTTGACCTCTAATAATGTACAACATGATAAATCCTTCCAGATATAATAATTTTAAAAGAAATCTGCATTATTTGTAAAATCATCCATATTTAAATCTATATTTAATTCTTAATGAATTATTTAAATGATTTAATTTAAATGATTAAATAGCAACAACATGGCTTGATGCTATTTTGACATCTTCAGTGTTTAAAGTATTTTAATGAAGCCAAAATGTATCACATGCCTTGTGTTTTCTTTTTTAATTTAAGGAAGTCTCAAGTGAGATAGTTGAAAAGTCCTTTCAGTCCTCATTTCTCTATTTTAGGTCTAGAGATTGAACATGAAGATCTGAGGACAATCAGTGAGTATCAATTACATTTATTAATCTCTTACCAACTGATAAATATGAAAAAAGTTTAATTAACTTTCCATTTTTTCTTGAAAATTAAACATTTATCTTTTAATAAAATTCAAGTTTGCCATTTCGATATGTGCAGGATCATTGTATCATTATGTACTCTGAACAATGAAAGATATTTACTGTTAGTAGGAAAACTCTTCGACAATGAGATCATCAAATATTCATTTTGGACATATGCGTCATAAAATGTTTAAACATGACTATTAAAGTCGTAAAATTGCCCATAAAATTTGTTTAACATTTTTTTAACCTTCAGGCTTTGCTAACTTCTGTAAATGACTATACAAGCTTCACAATGAGATTTTAAAGACAGGAAAACATATTCATATTTCTAAATTTAAAGTTAAATAAAATTTCTCTAGGTTAATCCCAGTCTTTCACATCAGCCCTGTTTAATCGGCTTCTATCAATCTTTAGTTCTTTGCCTATAAAGTCTGGTTCTTAGGCAAATTTATCATGATAAATTACATTTTGACAAATGGTTCTCATGATAAAATCTAATTAATGATGTTTTTTGAAAACAATATTGTTTGTATTGTCAGGATTATTACTTGTTTTGTTGGGTTTTTTACTATTTTGTTGACATTAATAAATAAATACGTTATAAAAATGTGATAAATGGCTTTAAAAAAGGGGGAGGGGGGAAGAGAAAGTCTAGTTTGTTCGATTGCACAATCAAACTTTAATGTGGACAAAAAAATTAATAATTATGGTCCACCTAAAAATCTAAGTCTCGGTTTGTATGTTCACATGCGGGCCTGAGACCGCTCCAAAAGCAGGAAGCAGACTGTAGCACAGGGCATTATGGGTAAATACATCCAAAACAAACATGTTAGAGGAAGAAATGACTGTTGCTTCCTTCAGTGTCTTGTGGTGCAGCGCCTCCACAGGCGAGGAGGGGAACAGCTTTTTCGATTAGTTTGGTTCGTTTTACTCAGTGCACTGTGAAAGAGAACCACACCAGCTGAAAATGTTGCAATTAATGCATTTATTAATGAAAAATGTACTGCTTATTGTGCTCCACAGATGATCTCCGTAACAAACTCATAAACTGAACAAGTATGGCTTTGCTTTCAAATTCCATCCTGAGACTTTTCTGTCTCCTTCTTCATATTAATCCCTCTCTGACGTATTCACTGAAAAACTGTTCAATACTTTATGAGGACAACCTGACCGCTGGTGTTTCTGTGGACTGTGCGAACAGAGACCTTGTTTCCATCCCTGATGACATTCCCAAAGAGGCCGTTTCTATTGAGCTCAGGGGCAACAACATTCAGACAATTAAAGATGATTTCCATGGCATGTCTAGGCTGAGATATCTGGGACTGAGAAAAAGTGGCATCACTTCTGTGGATGATGGATGTTTCAATGATTTGGTTTCATTGGAAACACTTATGATGAGAAACAACTACCTCTACGCCCTGACTGCAAACATGTTCCAGGGTCTGTCTAATCTCACCACGCTTGATTTAAGCTATAGTGGTATTTGTTTAATTCATGGCTCTGCCTTTAGGTTTCTAACTAGTTTAAAAGTTTTGAACTTGGATTATAACACGCTAAAATACACAGCCGACATCCAGCCCATCTTTCAGCTACCACAGATACAGACGCTCAGCCTTAGATGTAACGAACTGTCGTCCTTTGAGAGCAAAAACTTTCTGCTGAACAAATCCTCAAGTTTACAGCAGCTGTTTATTTCTGGTGGCTCCCTGAGAAAGTTCAGCATCACAACACCTATCTTCCCTTACCTTGAGGTGCTAGAGCTTTCAACATGTTTACAAGTAACCAAACTAAAATGGGACATATCTGACAAAACGTTACTAGAGAACATAACGCAGTTTTACGTTGATGAGAACGCACTTTCCTTTAAAGGAGTGCAAAACGTCATGCAGAATCTCATCTCATTGAGACATTTCAAAGTAAATATGGTGGTCAGTTGGATAAAGAAAGGACTGTTATCTACTGTCTGCAAAATTCAATCACTGAAAAGCCTGGATTTGTTCCACAACATTATGAACAACATGACTTTGAAACTTGCACCTTGCTCTCAGCTCACAGAGCTTTACCTCCAGGAAACTAATTTAAATGAACTGACGAATGGCTCAATACAATCGATGAAGATGCTCCAGGTCCTAAATATGAGTGACAACAAGCTCACTAGAGTTTCATACGACATTAGGAGCCTCGCCTTCCTTAACATCTTGCACTTGGATAACAATTTTATCTCAAAGTTGGACTGTGAGGATTTTGAGAACACAACCAGTCTCGTGGAGCTTAATCTGAACACAAACCAGATTCCAAGTCTGGAGCGATGCGTTTTAGAGCATCTTACTGAGCTAAAGCATTTAGATCTGGGTTACAATAAGCTGAGAGCTTTTGGAGACACATTTAAAGTCGCCCTGCATAAGCTTGAGTTCTTGGACATGAGTGAAAATGATATAAATTTATTATCTTCAAATACTTTTGAGGGTTTACAGTCCCTAAGACATTTAAAGATGGCAAGTGATGATATAATGTTGATGGAAATGGATAAATTTCCAGAATTGAGGAACCTGGTGGACCTAAATGTCTCATTCCCATTTGACTATAAACCTGAACTTCAAGGATTGCAGCGCTTGGAAAATCTTACCGTTTACTTTGGAAAAGGTTTTACTTTTAGAAATTCATATCAAAACAAACATGGTGGCTTAAATGATTTAAAGTTGTTAAAATCTCTCACAGTGATCGGCTGCACAGACTTCACCTTTCATCTTAACAACCTAAAGGAAATGCTTCAAGCTATGGGACATCTGGAAGCTTTCGAAGCTGTGGATGTATTTGAGGAAGCTCCAGATGTAGATACATTTCAGTTCAACCCCCATCTCAGCAGCCTGACATTAACAAACACCGACATGTCCGATCTAAAACCTGAACTGTTCCGACCAATCCCAAACCTGCAGAGACTCGATCTTACCAACTCCATGCTGAGATCTATGGACTTTTTGCTGCAGGCCAACCTTTCTGCACTCAAATATCTGAAACTGACAGACAATAAAATTATTATGATCAAAGAGGCTGTTTGGGAAGCTCTCCCGTCTCTAACATACTTAGACCTGAGCTACAACCTGTTCACCTGTGATTGCTCAAATGCAGGTTTCATCCATTGGGTGAAGACCAACAAGCAGACACAGGTGGTAGACGCTCTTCAGTATAAATGTTCCTTTCCTGTCAGCAAAGAAGGAACCTTGCTACTAGATTTCCATACACAGTCCTGCTTTAACGACGGCGGCTTTCTCTGCTTTATTTTCACCACTTGTTTAGTCGTTCTAACTCTCCTCACATCCTTGGTTTACCACTTCCTAAAGCAGCATCTAGTCTATGCATTCCACCTCTTCCTGGCCTTTCTCTACGACACCAAACGGAAGAAGAAGAAGAATGATGGTCATCAGTTTGATGCCTTTGTGTCCTATAACGTCCATGATGAGGGCTGGGTTTACAGAGAGATGCTTCCAGTGTTGGAGGGACAGCAGGGATGGAAACTCTGCCTGCACCACAGAGACTTCCAACCAGGTAAAATCAATTCTTCTTCAGTTTGTGTTACAAACCTCCAAGACGTAATGCAGAAGATTTAAACCTGGAGTATGTATGGCACTATAAAATGAGATAGATAATCTGAAAAAAAAAAGTGCTAACTACTGAAATACGAAGCTTGGTCAGAACAACCAATCAGAGCCAGGAGGAGTGTCTTAGCGCTGTCAATCACCTTTGTGTATGCACTGCTAACATAAAATAAGTTCAGACAAGATAATACTTTATTGATCCTCAAAAGGGGGGGATTTGTTTGCCCCAGCATAGCACACAACAATAAAAAATGAAAATAATAATAAAAATATATAGACAGTATCATATGATGTATGCACAAGCTAATATGCTATCAGAAAATTTTGTATTTGTTCATTCTATGTAAAGAGAGCTCTTTTTAAAGCGCTTTGTACCCCACTATATGAAAACAAAAAACATATTTTGCTATCTGTTTCATATTATGCCGTCACAACACAACAGTTTTAGCAAATACGTAAATTTTTATTTTAAAAAATGCTTTAAATAAAAATAAAACTGACATTTTTCTTACAGTTGGGTAGCTTGAAAATATACTGAAAAGATTTTTAATTAATATTTAGACAAACAACCCTTTTTAAGGTGAGTGTCTCTTCAAAAGACAGCTGGTTCACTGCAGTTTCGTGTCCACAGGTAAACCCATCATAGAGAACATCACTGATGCCATTTACGGCAGCAGGAAAACCATCTGTGTGATCAGCCGCAGCTACCTGCAGAGCGAATGGTGCTCAAACGAGTTTCAAATGGCCAGGTGAGGATAAGTGTTTAGATATTATTCAGACAGCTAGAGAAAAAAATAAGCATTGCATTTTGGACCGTGTTTCTGAAATGGTTGCTATGTTATGATTACTGAGCAAAGTGTTTACTAAAAGAACAAGGCAGGTATGATGAGATTAACAGGCAAGAAGATGTAATCTGATAACACTTCAACCGAGTATAATTTAATCTCTGCTGTAAATACCTTCAAACTAAACTGTGCAATACACATTAAAAACATTCATAGGAACATAAGATAAAATGAACCTCCAATGGTGGCAAACCTTAAGATAATCTTTACTGCAAAAAGCAATAAAATATATATATAATATGCTTTACCAAAGAATCTGAAGACTATAGAGTACTTTAGGTTTGAAGAACATTATTCTGACCAAAGACATTGACATTGACAGCTTTTTCACTTAATACAAGAAGTAATTAATTTTTTTTAACCAGATTTTTTTGGGAGGTAGCATTTTCTCAGGTGATCTTTGTCTGATAATTAAATTTACCTGTTTATCTGAAACATGTGACCAAAAGCAAAAGGATAAATTACATTTTCAAAACTGCTGAAAAGCTCAATTTAATAGTAATAATTTGGTCAAATATGGAACTTTAAAATATCTGTAACATGTATTTTGTTTGCAGGTCTTACATTATAAGAAAGCATAAAAGCTGAATTAAGTGCTCAGTTGAGTGATTAATTATCTTCAGTTTTTCCTTTGTCTGATTTCTTGCAGCTTTCGCCTGTTTGATGAGAAGAAGGATGTTCTGATTCTGCTGTTTCTGGAGGAGATTCCTGCTCATCATCTGTCTCCATATTACCTGATGAGGAAGCTGGTGAAGAAACGCACCTACCTGAGCTGGCCTCAGGCTGCACAACATCCAGGAGTTTTCTGGCAGAATGTCCAGAGAGCTCTGCAGACAGGGGGCGCTATCGCTGAACCGGTACCGGCAGGACGCTGAAAGAAGCAGCCAAATGGAAGTTTATTGTGAAAGTTTGCAGCATAAAATCAAAGAAGAGGAGAGGAAAGTCACTTTGCTTTTGGAGGCTTTGTATGAAAAAGCCACAAGTTAAAATTGATATTCAAGAAAAAAAAACTTTCTGATTTAATCTAAACTCTAACCTGGAAATGGCAAAAGTTTTACTTAAATCTTCTTTGTCTTTCTTATAAAGAATCCTCAGAGTATCATTAATTTAACATAAAATACTTAGTTTAATGTCACTGCACACTCATAAAATATACAATTCGTAGTTATTCAAAACTATTTTCACCCGGATCTATCAGTTAATTACAAGAATCGTTTTCTTTATCATAATACCTTTTAGTTAAGATTTTTTTTACTTACATTAAGTTTCAGAAATTTTGTGTTTGTAAATAAAGGCAATTTTGATTGTGTGAGGTAGCAAATAAAGGTAGACAGATTATTGTCTGCCTTTAGATAAACATCCTTTAGTACATTTCAATAAATGATTTGGGTCATGGATATTTATGAAGTAATTCACATAAACCACAGCCAATAATGTTTGCTTCTGTAAAAAGTCCTTTTTATTAAAAAAAAATTCATTTTGAAAGGAATCCTGTTAAATTTAAATAAAATTATAATGCATAGAAAAGATTATTAATTTGTCTTTTCTTACTTGTTCCTGAAGGTTCAACAGTGCCCTCTAGTGTCTGGTGTATTTACTGCAATGTAAGTAAGTGAACAGTTCGCTCCATATTTTCAGGAAAATTAAATAGAGAATGTGAATAATTTCTACTGTCTGCCTGTTACTTTCATTTTAAAGGCCATAATAAAATAGTTTTAATTGTTTTATAGCCTTTTTTTATATTATCTAATGTGGGATTTCAAAATAGGAAGGTTTGTCCCCAAAACGTTGTGAGACAACAAATCACGCATTTTTAATGCTCCAGATGTGGAGCATTAAAAATGCCCTAAAGTGTATTTACCCTAAATAATACGCTTTACCCTAAAGTGTATTTACCCTAAATACACTTTAGGGTAAAGCGTATTTTGGAGTATGATGGGTAAATATGTGTCTGTCATCTTTATTTCTTCTTATACAAACCAATAGGTTGTCACGATTCGGTGTGGTGGAGGTGAGGCAGAACGCTGGAGACCCAGGTAAGATGAACTGATGAAGTTTAATTATGACAATGGAGCTAACAAACAGTCCACAATACCAGGCAGCACTGCTGAGCGGAAGCTTAGGCTCATCACAGGTAGCAACTGGCTTACGACGGGACGACTGACAGCAACAGAACAACATTAGACGAGGACCCGACGAGGAACACAGGACACAGGTGGGACTAAATACACAGAGGGCAATCAAGGGAACAAGACACACCTGGGATCAATCGAGGGGAGACAGGACAACACGGAGAGCACAGAGACACAGAACTAGAAGTAAATACACAGAAAAACACAGAGAACTCGAAAATAAACACTGAAAAACACAGAACCTGACAGTACCCCCCCTCCAAGGGGCGGCTACCAGACGCCCAAACACAAACAGTCCAGGGTGGGCGGAGGGGCGACGGAAGGAGGGCTAGAGTCCAGAAAAACCAAAACAGAAAACAACCCACACAGTGCGGGCGAAA